>BJFM01002554.1:0-13409 GCA_016586285.1 Arothron firmamentum
GGGGGGGGGGGGGGGGGGGGTTGTGCCTCTGACATTTACTACTCTGAATGCTGCAGAAAAAGCAGAAATTAAAGAGAGGAACACTACCAACTGCGGCTGGCCTGTGACCTCATCGTCATGGTGACGCCCCGAGCGGGGGTGGGGGGGTGGGGGGGAGTTGGGGGCGTGACGCACGTGCACACGCGCACGGATGACGGTCAGGGGTCTGAAATCTGGGCCTTGATCTGGTTTCTCTTTGTCATCCTTCTCCCTCTCTAGACATCTCCGTCGGGGGGTGTGGGGGGGGGGACGTCTCTCCACGGACACATTTCAGGAGTTTTTCTGTCCAGTATCGGCCTCCTCCAGGCTGCAGTAATCCCTCTGTGCCCTCCAGCCAGAGCGCCACCGTCACGGGTTTCACACGGGAATAAAAGTCCCTCACACACGTGAAAAAAGATCCCGAAGAGACGGCTGGAAACTGAGCTGAAACCGCTAAAACTAGCTACAACCGTCGGATTCTGTCCAGAGCGCTGTGTCAGCCGGCCACTGGGGGGCGCCCACAACAACCTGGGGAATTTCAATATATTCATATTCATAATTCACATTTCTGTGCATCTGCAGACACACACACGTGCATCCGCTCGCCGCAAACGCTAGCCTGGAAAACGCCACAAAGACGGAAAAAAAAGATCAGAGCAGCGCTCATCTGTCGGGGAGAGAGGGAGGACGGTGGAGAGACACTGAGGGAATATGAGACAGATAACAGTGACCTTCTACTGTCGCTAACAATGAGCATCACACACACACACACACACACACACACCAACACACACATACACAGGACACTCGCTGCTCCAGGCAGCCTGACAGCTATACATTAGCCACTATAGAAATGTACACAGGCACAATTACGGAGCTCTGGAAGCAGCTGTCAGCCACAGTTACGAGAGAAGAGACCCCCTGGTTTGACTGACAGCTGGCGGACAGGAAATGACACGCGGATACACTCCCAGTCTGCACGGCTCAGGAGATTCTCGTTATAGAGTCGGTGGTGTCCCACAAGGTTTAATCCTTAAACCCTTGAGATTCACCCCACAGAATACACTCATGTTTAACATGAAGACCGTTTTGTCCTTGTCCGACACAGGCCATGTGAAATTTATCACCAAAACTAGCGCCACATGATGACACTGACCCACCTGGACCTGTTTTATTACCCCCTGAATCCAGGAGGGGGCGCTGCATCCCGCTGCAGTCACCATCAATAATGCATAAAATACCCTGAGGAGCACCAGGAGTGGAGATCAAACAAAAGTTGTAAAAGAACTATTATTGAACGTCTTCCTCCTGGCTCCTCTGCCTCTGGCCGGTGAGGAACATCCATCAGCACTTCCTGCGAGGACCATTACTGAGAGTGTGTGTGAGTGAGTCTCAGGCCGGGATAATACGCTGAGAGAGTCTTCTCCCGCTGCATCGCTGGGTTCCTCTGCGCTGCAACCGCCATAAATTGAATTGAAATGTGTGTTCTGTGGCTCATTTATCTCCCTCTCACATTCGTGCACGCGGCGTTTGCACACGATGGCGCCGTCGGTGAAGATGAGAGGGTGGGGAAACGCGCTTTTACATCCAAACAAATATGAGCTGATGGAGGAATGCTAACACGTACACGCGGTTATAAATATACATGACGCGCACAAGGCCGACACGGAGGAGCGAGGAAGACTTTAATGATGTCTGACTGAAGCACGACCCCCGCCTGCACCCCGTCCCTCGCCTGACCCACAACTCCTCTGGCAAACAGGCAGGAAACAGCCGAATCATCCTCGCCAAACTGCTGCTTTGGCGAGCAGTTGTGGGAAAAGAGGTAAAAGCTCCGCTTTGCTGACGCCTTTGGTTGTCGGGGCCGAAGCGTTGATGTCAGCGCGACACACGCGCTGATGAGAGAGCACAGATAGAATTACACCTCCGCAGATGAAATCACACGCTAATTCAGTTTCAGGCTGTCCGAGGCGCCTGCTGATGACACAGCAATGTGGCCACATTACAGCCTGATGTGAATAGGACACCCGTGACTCACGCCGCAGCGAGGGCTGGGGGGGGCGGAGCCTGGCCTGCTTCAAAGCCTCTGCTGGCCTCTGGACGCTGATGTCACGCACCTGAAATGCGATATGATGCAAGCGCGAGAGGCGCTGGCGTGCTGGAACGGTGTGCTAACGTCCAGGTGAAACGCTCGCAGCCTTTCCTGTCGACTCAGCAGCGCCACGCCTAGAGATGCTGTTGCCATAGTAATGCCATAGGGTGCAGGCTGCAGCTGATGCTACCCCAGGGGGGAAAGGAATTGTGTGTGTGTGTGTGTGTGTGTGTGTGTGTGTGTGTGTGTGTGTGTGTGACAGAGAGGTTGATGTGCCCCGTGTGTGTGTTTTGCTCTGTCATGTGCAGCGGCGTGCGCTGAAGAGGAAAACATGGCTGGTCGGGGGCAGTTATCACCAGAAGCCCACCGTGTGTGTGACGGTGTACTATGATCACTCGGTGGTCTCGGGGGTCACGGAGGGGGCGGGAATACACCCTGGACAGGTCGCTAGGCCGTCACAGAACACACACTAGTGAGTCTCACACACACACGCTTAATTATGAGTCTCCCAACACACACAGAACACCAGAGAACACACAATAACATCATTAACTCAGCAGTGCCACACCTATTGATGCTGTTGTCATAGTAACGCCATACTCCGCGAGGCCCAGCTGGGGTATCCCTGAGTAATAAGCGTTAGCACGGTCGCTAACCGCCGTGGAGCGAAACAGACGGTTGTAGCAGCACCGGAGATCCGCTATGACATCATCGTTTACGCCATCAGAGTTGGAAAGAGGAAATTACACGAGCATAAATCACGGCTAAATCACCCAGAGGTCCGCTGTGGTGCGAAGAATGGACCGCTCAAACATTTATTAATGGCCCAAAAGGTCAGAGAGCCACAACAGCCGCACACTCCTACCAATGAGCCCGACCTGGGGCGGCACACCTCAGCTCGCCGTTCTGGGCCTCGGCCAAAGGGCCAAATACCGGTTCCTCTGGTTCCGCACTCTCAGGGTGAAAAGCAGGATAAAATCTGCTTTGTTGCTGGTGTCAGCAGCTCTAAAAATTAGCGCTGATGCTAACCCAGCTAATTACAGGGAGTTCACGTGGAACAGCGTGAGAGAGCTGTCGCGTTTGTCGATGCGTACAGATGAGCGACTCGCCCCTCCGGCCACATTTCGGCTGATTAATCGTCTGCTGTCGCTCCCCGTTTGATGAATTAGACGCTGTGACACCGTCTGCGTGCGTCTCCATGGGAACGAGGATGCTGCGGAGGCCGCAGCTGGAAGTCAAAAGAGGCGTCAGGACACGTGTAAACGTTGATGAAATGCTGCGTTTGTGGTTTAATAATCCCCCCTCAGAAGACGAGTCAATAAGACAAAGTAGAGAAAGTGGAAACAACCCCCCCCCCCCCGTCCTTCAACTGCCTCGTCCTCCCTTTATGTCCGTTTCCTCTTTAAATGCACGGCAGCCATTGTTGGTTTGAGGTTTTCTCATCATGTTAATGGTGCTGTGGTTAAATGGGAATATGGAAATGTGTGTGCGTGTGTGTATTGACGAGCCCTTCGACCTTCCATCCATCAGTGTGATGACCTTTTACCCCCAAAAGCCTACAAATTAGCCATTAATGCCCGAGCCCAGCGGCCAGAGGACAGGGTGGCGGCGAGCAACAGCCCTCGGGGGGGGGTAATTGTGTGTTTGCGTGAGCGAGCGAGGGACAAACGTGTTTGTCCTTCTGAGCAGACGCTGATCCAAGCAGCAAGAGCTTGTCACATCAGAATATTTGTGAATTTTCTCAACCTCCTGCCCCCGTCAGTCACGTGCTCGCCCCTCCACGCTCGCCTCTCAGCTGCCACAGCCAGAGACTCGTATGCGTGGACGTCCTCAGCTGTCCCAGCTGGTCCCGGCTGTCCTCAGCATGAACGGCTTCCTCTTTCCATTAAAGCAGGAGAAAAGACAACTGACGTCTCCGTGTTCCACAGCAGAGAACAGTGTTAGCAACGTAGCTACGGTTAGCATCCTGGCTACAGCCAACCGACCAATCACAGCAGCTCCAGGGGCAGCAGCCTCGTCCAGGTTTGTCCAATAACAGACACCAAAAACCAGGAAGACGGGATAGAAAGCACATGACTCATCCCTGATGGTCCAGCTTGGATTTTACTTTCATCCAAAATCAAAGAAACCCGAAGATGAAAGACAGACATCAAGAACATCAAAGCTTCCACAACAGAGAGGGAAGAATTCAGAAAAGTACCAGAAACACCTGGAAAACCGCCAGAATTCCTTGGATTTTGTGCTGCATTTCATCTCTCTCTCTCTCTCTCTCTCTCTCTTTTTTATTTTACAGAGTGAAAAAACTCAAGCTGTTATTGCGAAACACACAATATCACACACACACACACACACTCTTACACACACACTCTCACGCTGACAGGCAGCCAGCTGAGTGGGTCGGCGAGGGGAAAGAGCACGCCGAGGGTGAACAATCTGATACGCGGTGTGAGATAGCAGGTTGGAGCCGGGAGAGGAGAGACAGAGGAAATGATGGACAGATGAGAGGAGGGGAAAAGATCCGGGGAGAGCTGCTGGGAAGAAAGGACAGCGTTTATCTCAAACCCTGCAGAGACGCCGGGAACGATGGAGGAGCCGGATAAACCAAGTGACGCCACAAAGAAGTTGGCGTTTTGGTGTTTGATGGAGACACCAACTCTGAGAACATGCTCTCCTCACCCTGCACACACACCTCAGTCATGTCACAGCCGTGCTCACACACACGCTTCCATGCAGGAGCTCCGCGAAGCCTCACGCCCCTGAGCTGTGATGCTATTGGCTGCTAATGATGTCATCTCTTCCTGAAGGTTGAGCAGCGAGCAGAAAACTAGCCGGCTGAGAGCGAGCGTGCAACCGAGGCAGCACCAGACCGTGCGTGCGTGCGTGCATGCGTGTGTGTATGTGTGTGTGCCTGCTGGGATGTTCCCTAATAGACACTCAAAAACACACAGACTGGGTTTTCACTGAAGGGGCCTCCACACACAGCTGATGGGGGTTGGGAGGGCTGGGATGGGTGTTGTCTCCCTGTTGTTACCGGCCCGTTGTCATGGTGATGCAGATGGAGCTTTTATTGCTAGCTGGGACTTAGCCCCCCCAACACACACACACACACACACACACACACACACACACTCACCGCTGCACGTGTGGCCCTTTTAAAAGCAGCCCTGCCCTTGCCACTGCTTTCAAGAAACAGACAAAAATAGGGAACTAAAAAAAACTGTGTGTGCATGCATGTGCGTGTGTGTGTGTGTGTGTGTGTGTGTGTGCATGTTTGAGGCGTGAGCATAAACACTCCCAGGAGATGCACCAAACACGTCCCTGTAAGAGGTGCTCATGGGAAATTAGCCCGTGATAGTCCGTTACAAAGTGCCGCTCGCTCTCTCCCTCTTGCTCTCCTTCTCCTCTTTCCTCCAAACATCCTTTTTCCATCCCATCCCCCTCTCCTCCCACCCACACCTCTCCTCACCCCAACACACTCACTTTCTGAGAGCATGACATCACTCTGGGGCTGGCGGTCATGACGTAAAACACCTTTGATGCAGAAGCAGAAAAACTGAGTGACTTTTGTTTGAGCCAACTGTCCTTCTGCCATCAAAACGTCCTAAAACTCTAAAAAAAAGTCATCATTTTGTTCCTCGTATTGCCCATATTTGACAGATTTTCCTTGTGGTTGAACAGAACTTCCCTGCGAGCCTGAATCCAAGCGTCCGCCCTCAATTAGCTGCACCGTGTTAGCGGAGAATCTCATTCACTCAATTACATCCAGCAAGAAATCAGACTTCAGCCAATTAAATCTGCTTCGTCTCTCATCAGACACATTAACCCCCCGAAAATCACTCATTAAAACCGTCACGTCTCTAAGCAGGTGATGTCTCTGCAAACGCCAGCCAGGATCACCCGGCTGGAAAACCATATCCAACCACTTCCTGCACTTGTGGCGTTCGGCCGCCAGCGCGTGCGCGTGCACGAGCGGGGCTCTCGGCTGCTCTGTCTCCCGGAGACGCTCTCGTGGCAGCCTCTGTGGACTGTGCTGCTGCTCTGGGGCTCCTGCAGATGTCTGACAGCCTGCTTTGTGTCGGTTTGCTGTCCAACAATGGCCGTCTGAAGCGCCGCAGCTCCGCTCTCAGCTGTTGCTGTCGCAGCTCCGGGCCTGTGATCTGAAGGCCCGCGGGGTCAAAGATGGGGAGCAATTGCTCCGGATCCCTCGCTGCCGCCCGGCTGCGGCGCTCGCAGCATATGTCGGCGTGCGCGGATCCACGGGCACGTGAGGTTCGCTGTCAGAGAAAGGAACCGCAGAGATTGAGGCGCTCCGTTCCTCTCTGACGGTTCGCTTTGTGAAACGAAGAGGCTTGACTTCGCCCTGCCTGAGTCCACGTAAGAGGAGAGCCAAGTCGGGGGAGAAGATAAGAGCGAGAGCAGCGGAGAAGAGGAAGAGAACCTTACTCCTTTCACCGATCAATGGCGGGGAGCGCGCTAATGGAGGATGGAGTTCAACGGGAAATTACATGTTTCTGTTGGGAATCTATCAGCCGATTCCCCTCCTCAAGCCTCCGTCAGAGGGAGCAGGAAGGAGCCCTCCACCCTCGTCTGCAAATACTAATGAAAGCTCACAATCTGTAAAAGCAAGAAAAGTGCCAACATGGCCGCCAGCTTCCAGAGTCAAAAGCTCTGAAAGATTAAAAGGCAAAAAAGTAAATATTCCCCAAAGCAATTACTGGAAGCTCTTCTAGCTAGCTGCTCTGACACCAGAAGGTCATTATTAAACGGCCTTTTTGGGTGTTTCATCACCTGCAGGCAGATATTCGTCAAATCTGTCCTCGGTCCTCCACCAGCCAGCGCTCAAACGTGCTCTAGGAAGGTATTCTCCGTTATCACGTCAGCAGATGATGACTCGGGCTGAAAATCTCCCTGATATCGGCCCTGTGGCTGATAAACACTGGACAATTAACATTAGCCATGATTCTACGAGCCGCTGCCAGAATCGGGCTCATTTTTAGATGACGTACAACTTTCCACACGGCTAATTTTGGGTAAAACAGCGCCCCCTGCAGGATTAATATGGTACGCCAGTAACGTTTTCCTTAAATGTCCCCGAGGGGTGCGAAGGACGCTATTTAAGCCCTGCAAACCACCGCACGACCTTTTACAAACAAACGATCACTAAAATTTACCAACCTTACATACAGGAGGGATTAGGATAAACTTCCACGTCTGGATTTAATTAATCGAAACCCTAAACCACCATCATTAAAATGCTAAAGTTCGCTACAAAGAACTTTGTTGTTGATGTCAGCGTTCAGAAACTGTCAATCCTGGTCGGATAAAGGATCTAATCCCACTCTTCTCCTGACGACAGATTAACGTGACTTTAAACGTGACGAAGACACTAAAGCAGAAGATTTGATGCTTCGTATAATCCAGACGGGATGACCCAAAGAAGATCAAAGAGCTGAGAAATGTAAGATCAAATTAATCACACACACACACACACACACTCACATTACTGACACTTCCAAACACACTCACACTGCTTCATTACTGCTAAAAACATCACAGCACTTTAATGAGGATTCAGACTGAAAAACAAGCAAATCTGAACACACACACACACACACGTGCACGCGCGCACACAGCTGCACTTTAACATGTGAGCCCTAGGGTGTGACAGGCGGGCACGCCAAAAGAGGATTTGTGGTGAAAAGGAGGAGGGTGAAAGGGAGATAGATACGAGAGGATTACATGAGGAACACTTCTGTGCTGAAATATACTGAACACACACACACACACACACACACACACACACACACACCGAGAGGACTGATGGGAAACAAACAACAAAACCAATGTTGGATGGGCTCATGGGTAATTAGGCTGCTGCAGCAGGAGGTCCAGGAAGGACCAGAGCTGCTGTTCTGTGGAACATCAAAGCGCAGATGAAAGAGCAACGGCCGCGTCAGAGCTGTTATTAAACCGAGACCTGCTCTGGACACGGAGCAGAGGCGCGCCGCATCGAGGGAGCGTCCCCGCAATAAACCCGTCTGCTTTATTACGTACGGCGCCGTCAATCTGAGCGGCGGCGGAGCTCAAGTGACCGTGACGTTTACAGGACAGTGAACGTCACGTTGGGCTTCATTCACTTATCAACCGGAGCAAACGAAGGTCTCCTCCTGACCCCCCCACCCCGTTTAAACCAGAGTAAACGCCGGTTTTGTCCTTCTGACGAGACTGAAAAGTGGAAGATGGAGGGAAGATGAAAGGCTGGAGCTCATCCTCCTGCTGCATATTCAGCAGCTCGTTTACTCGCCGAGCTAACGAGCTGAAGGTCGAGTCTCTGGGAGTCGCTCACCTGCCCCGAAGGCAGAGGGGGCGAGAGAGGTCGGAGGTCAACAGGAGCGTCCCAGATACGCTCAGAGTGAGTGAGGAGCGGGCCAGATGCTGGGGGGGGGGGGCAGATGGGAGGATGAGATTATCTGCAGTGGACGGTGACTGTCCACTGTCCCAGTTAGAGACTGGAAACACTGGGGGTATGATGTGTGTGTGTGTGTGTGTGTGTGTGTGCATGCACATAGTTAGCGGTCTAGACCGGGGGATCAAGTGTAATCTCTGACAGAGCTGATGAGCTGAGGTCACACACACGCACGCACACACACACACACACACACACACACACGCACACACACACGCACACACACACACACACACATGCACACACACACACAGCCGCCACCTTCTCACCCCAACAAACCCTCCAGGAAAGAACATTTCTGTCACTTTCAGAGTTCCAGTTGTTCAGAAACAACAAGACAACAATTTTCCACCCGTTCCTTGGGAGGCTGAATCTAAAATCTCCACTTGCTGGATGTTTTGCGGCTCCTGATCTGAGTCCAGATGGTTTGGGGGGGAGAAGTGATTTTACTTCCCTCCACTAATCCTAAAACGTAATAATAATCTCAAGAGACAGACGAGGAGCGAAGGACTCTCATAAAGCTCACGTGATGAGAGAGAAAAACCAGCCCACAATAACACAGATGCAGATGTTTGATGATGCTAACGTCAAACAATAAAAGAAGAAAAAAGACAGAACAGCCTGACTCTAATTAGAATGGATGTGTGTGTGTGTGTGTGTGTGTGTTTGTCCCAACCACAGCCGCCACTCCTTCAATTACAATCAGTTTATTAGCGTCAAAACACCCCGAACAGACGCCCTCCCTGCGTCTGCGCCTCCTTCACCACCGACATTCGTCCGCTCGGCCTAAAAGTCAGCGGTGGCGCCCAGGACAGCGTCCGCGTCTCTCACGGCGGGACGCGCCAAACGCCCACCAGTCGGCAAACACAACTGAAGCGGTAATTACAGCAACACGCCCGACTGCAAACAACTTGAGTGCAAGGCTGCCTCGTAACCGGAGGCAATAACACTCGTCTCCGATTTCCCATCTTCCCGTCTGTTTCTTCTTCTGTCGTTTCTGTGGTGACATTCACAAAGCGCCCACCGAGGGGAGCCCCGGCCCGGAAAAGACGACTGCTCCTGGTAAAAGTTGATATACGAGAAGACAGAAACCGACTGTACATACACACACGCGCGCACACACACACACACACACACACAGGAATACTGTAGGGGTCAAATATCAAGTTTCAAGAAGCCAGATTTAGAGCAACACCTGCCCCCACCACCAGAAATTTCTCCCCATGCGGCCATCTGACACCAAAGTCCAGCTCAGAGTCTGAATCTGCAGCGAGGTCGACGTGAGAGGAACACACACACACACACACACACACACACACGCCCAGGAGGCGAGTCAAACCCCAGGATGACAACTTTGAGTGTGTGAAGGCCATTTTAAAGCTTTGTGAGACAGGAAGCTCTCACCTGCACCTGCATGAAGGAGCCCCGGTAGAAGCAGCACGCTGCAGCCGACAGGGCGCTCCACAGACTGCACCGCTCCGTCATGGTGGGGGCACACACCTTCCACCCTCCGACCCAGCCTGCGTCGCTCCTGCCTCCTTTCCTGCTCTACTTCTTCCCCTCTCGCTTGTCTCGCTGATCCGTCCCAGGGTGCGCGTCCCGGGTCTGGAGCCCCGGGGTCGAGCCTGTCCCACCCCCTCCGCCCGAGCGGGGCTAACAGCGGCTCAACATTGCAGCAGCGGAGCGGAGAGAAGCAGCGCTGCGAGCTAAAGCGGCTAAGACCGGCGTGGTGCGCTCCCCCGTCCCGCTAACAGCTGGTCCCGGTGGACTGCAGAGACCTTACGGATCCGGACATGGCCGCCAGCGCCGCCGCCACTGCTGCCGCCCTGCGCCGGCTCCTGCTCGGCTCTGCTCGCTGCACTTGCTGCGCTTCACGCGGCTGCGAGGGATTACCTCATTGCTTGCTGATGAAAGGAGTGTGGGTGGGGGGAGGGCGGGCCGGAGTGAGCGAGGGAGGGATGGACGGATGGAGAGGGAGGTGGAGGGGGGGGACTGCCAGTGAAGAGGAGTGCGCAGACCCCACCCACCCATCCTGGCACCCCCCCACCACCACCACCAGCAGCAGTGAGACAATGCTGACACGGGGTGGGAGAGTGGAGACGGAGGGAGAGAAGCATGGAGAAAGTGAGAAAAGACGGGAGGAGAGGAGGAGGAGAGGAGGGGGAAATAATTAAAAGATGAGATGACTGAAGGAGATGCGGGTGAGGAGGAAGGAGAGGAGGAGGAGGAGGAGGAGTGAAGGCTCCCAGAGGAATCCAACCTTTCTTTTACCATGAAAGGAGCCCAACAGGGGTGCCCCCTCCTCTCCCACACACACACACACACACACACACATCTCTTATTCCACCTACACACTGTCACCAACATGGAAATGCTGGACACCTTGAAAACTATCTGTGTTTTTCCAGGATTAAATCAGGATCAAATAATCAGGTTTTATCTCCCAGAACATCGACACCACATTCACTACCGGCAGTTTTGACACTGGCTGCGAAACATCAGCGGTAACAGGAGCCGCAGAGTTTCTGTTCCTGTGGGAAAGTGTGTGTGTGTGTGTGTGTGTGTGTGTGTGTGTGTGTGTGTGCGCTATGTCATCCTCGAAACACCTGCCTGTGTTTCAGTTTATAATGAGCTGTCTGGCTGCAGACTGCATGACTTTTTAGAGACACATCATTATACTGTACACACACACACACACACACACACACACACACACACACACTCACACTCACACTCACACACACTCGCGAGCATGTCCTACAGGGGACATAAAATTCTTCCGCACAATGGGGCAAAGACAAGACTCTGTGACATTGTTCCCTCCAGTAGGTGGCAGCACACATGGCAGTCAATCACACACGAACACACACACACACACACACACACACACAAACGTACGAGCAGATTGAAGCGGGCAGATCAGTGCTGCTTTGATGTCCTCTTTCTGGCTCCAGCAGGCCCGTTAGCCGTAGCTACATTGCTAATTGCGAGGGTTTCCGTCCTCTAAGGTCAGTGATGGCTGACTGGTGGAGAGAGTACAGCCGTGCAGTCCAGCTCAGCGCTTTCACACCATCCTGCTCTAAATTATCAGACTAGCGCAGATTTTAGCTCCAGGCTACCTGTTCAATTGACCTTGATTGATTTTTGATCTGGGAACAGAAGCGAAGCCGACAGACTCCCAACGGTCCGAAGGTTTGGCTCAGCGGGGAGAAAAGGATGCGCTAAAGGCAGCATCAATAATCCCATATCACAGTTCTGTAAAGGCCGATGCTACGAGGTTAGCGTTCACGCTATCTCCCAGCTCATCCGATTGGCTGAGACTGGCAAGAAAGTAACGATGAGCCAGAAGAATATCGACTTACGGGCAGAGATAAATGCCACAATACATGGTAATCTTAACCTCCACTGAGCTCCCGTTAATAACACTTTAATAACATTCTAGCACTCCGGCCCTGAACCATCCTTCATCCTCTCATCCTCCCTCTGTTTTCATTTCTTGTCTTTTTCTCGCTCATTTGCCGTTTCTGCCGTTCCAAACCCAGCTGTACCTCCATGCCCTCCACTTTCATCCCTCCCTTCTTATCTCGACCTCTCTCCACTCTCTGAACCTCCTCCTCCATCCTTCCTTTCTTCTCGCTGGCCGTCCCACCTCCTTCCAGACCTCTATCTCTCCATCTCCCCCTCGCTCGGAGGCGGGCTCCAGTTAAATATTAATTAGTGAACCTCATCCCATGGGCTGATAGGAGCACAATGGAGGATCCCTGCGTGTGCCTGCGAGCGTCCCGCTAATGAAAGGCGTGTGTGAGAGCCCCCCCCCCCCACACACACACACACAGATAGTGTGTGTGCGCAGATGAAAAGGGATTCACCCAGGGCAGATCAAGATTACCCGAACACACATATCTTTATGTATGCACACGTGTGCAGCTTGAATAAACGGCCGTGCTGTGTGTGTGTGTGTGTGTGTGTGTGTGTGTGTGTGTGTGTGTGTATGTGAGGGGGGTTAAGGGGGGCACAGCTAATGATCCATGCTTGCGTGTCCTTGATTGTCATCAGTGCGTTTTCACGGGGCGGACCTGCAACCGCCGTCCGATTAATCCGTATCGAACCGTCAGATATGTGTCTCAAAGCAGGTCTGAAGAGGTGGCGAGTGGGCGGGGCCTGCTGGGAAGACGCCACCACGAAAAATACTCTTTTAGCTGTGAAACCGGCAAATTAAAAATCCGCCGCCCTGCTCTAATCGCGTTAGAGCGACTTTGCCTCACGTGGATGCGTTGCTGTAGCAACGCCTTTGGCGTGACGGAAGCGTGAGCGGAACCAAGTTACAGAGACTTGGGGGTCATTGTTCTCTACCTGGTGGCGCGTTGACCTTGGAGGGGGGATTTTTCTTTTCAAGCCATTTTTCCAGTCTCATTCTTTCGGTGCAAAAACGAAGTATCGAGTTTGCACTTCCTGCAAGCTTCAAAGGAAAGAAGTTTCAGCGCAGTCACAGGTAAGGAAAAAGAAGAGAGCAGCCCAGGAGAAGTGAGTTTAAGAACATCGGGATTGGTTCCTGATGCTCGAACCAGCAACACGGCGTGCTAATTGTTAGCATGCTAGCATTGTGAACTGAGGTGCAAATGTTAGCCGTTAGCATGAAAATGTTGACATTTTTACCAAGAAATAAGGAATAAAGATCACGTTTGTGACTTTAAGCATTCAAACAGACATTGAGTGTCGTTATTTGTTCTTAAATTCTGTTGCTGTGACAACCGGAGCGTGCAGGCATGTGTCCCTGCTCCGTCCAATAAAGGAACCATAATTAAAGACTTTTCTGGGGGGGGGGGGGGGTCA
>BJFM01002554.1:25613-33113 GCA_016586285.1 Arothron firmamentum
GGGGGGGGGGGGGTTGTTTTTGCAACTATAAATGGTTCGGATCCTTCTGCACCAACCAGGCTGCACCTTTAGCCAACCAACCACGCGTGTCCGGTCGTGTGTTTACACCAAGGATTCCATGTGTGTTTGTCCTGCATGTGTGTGTCAGGTGGCCCTGAGAATGGTGTGCATGAGTGTGTGTGTGTGTGTGTGTGTGATTCGACTGAACACTTGGCAGACAGCAGGGGGCGCCTGTTGTCTTTGGGTTTGCACCGGGCCATGGAGGAGCCTTCTAACGAGCTGCCCCAGAGCAGAGCGCTGAGGACCAGCTGGGAAGGTCCAGGACGATGGAGACAGTTTTTCTGAACGCAGGATTGATGAAGAACCCCGCAGAGAACCCCCCCCTGAGGGCCAAGAACCCCCAGAACAAAAGCAGCCAACACGTCAACACCAGATCCAAAACATGGTAAAACCTGGTGGACCTCGACCAGCCCGGTGAGAGTGTGTGTAGAAGAAGAGGAAAATCAAGGTGTGCTTTTGGTCCGTGAGGCCGGCGGGACGGAGCGCAGGGAGTCCTAAACATGCTATACACATACAGTACTGTATCCATGACAACAGCGGTCCCTGCCAGCAGTGAGACTATAGAAAATGTGCTTTCTGACAGGAAAAGTGTGTGTGCACGGGTGCGATTAGCTTAGCTTGGGTAGGCAGCACCTCTGCCTGCTCAGAAAAGGCTCAGAGAGTCTGAAAGACGAGGACGGGGTAGGAAAAGGAAGCATCGGTGTCCTAAGAGCACAGGCTGACGGGAATACCAAAGGTAATATTGCATCTTCTAGAACTAGCCTCGCCTGCTCAGTGTATAGAAAACTGGAAGAAAGCTATAGAGTGATATTACAGTTACATCTCACTTCAGAATTCTAAAATAATTTATACCAACAATAGTTATATCTGATAGAGTATTTACATAAATACATTATTGTATAGTAACCTTACTGTTAACAACGCCGTAATAGAAACATACACCTTACATATATGTGTATATAGTCATTAATAGCCACATGTACACACACATATAGTAAATATACAATCAGAATGAGCTATTGCAACGCCGCGTCGGTCAGAACGCCACCGGACATTCGCATCTCCTCAAGTAGTCGGCTGGGCCAAAGTTGGGGTGTATTGCTTCAAGAGAACCAGCCCGGCCCCTCCCCCGACCAGTATTGCTTGTAAAGTTGCTCCCCTCTGAAAAAGAATCCGGGTGGGGAGGACGTGGAAAGGAGCCCCCGGAGGACGGGGACCCACATCCGGGGCCCAAGCCTAGAAGTCAGAGAAGAGATCCTGGGGGCCCAGATGGATGATGAAGGGCGCGATGGTCCGCGGCTGGTAGAAGGGATTGTCGATGAAGAGACCCCCTGCGGAGAGAGGACACAGAGGCCTTAGCACCAGCGCTTCAGGGGTGGGGGGACGGTTAATGAGCGAGGGACACACGGTCAACGCTAACGCATTAAAACTCACCTGGAAAACGTGCAACACAAACCCTGCAGACACCGATAAAGCACAAAAAGAGGACTGGATCTGGTCAAACCAAAGAACCGTCGGGATCTAAGCGGATCTTGAGCTTTAATCTCTGTTGACTGATGTCCCCCAAAACAGGAAACTACCCACGTTATTACAGCGCTGACCGCTAGCTTGAATGCATTTTGTTGTTTCTGAGATCAGGCTTGACCAGCAGGTGGCGCCTTCGAGTCAATTCAATTAGCGTTGACGAACAAAGACGAAGAAACGAAAACACAACAGTAAAGAGCAAAACACCAGCAAAGATCATGTTTAAACGTCTGACGCTTGAAGCTAAACTACGAGTCAAACTGAAACAGCTTTCCAGAGATAAACTTTATTTCTCCAACATATTTAACTCCTATACATCCTTCACACAGCTCACATAATTATTATTATTTCCTTTGTTTTTACAGAGTGTGTGTCGTGTGTGTGTGTGTGTGTGTGTGTGTGTGTGTGTAATTTCCCGACAGTTGATCACACCATAAAAAAAGGCTGATTTGGACTCAGAATGAGGTCAAAGTTCACAGTAAAAAAGAAAAGAAAAGAGTCTTCAAGTTTTCCGCATAACTTTTAGAGCAATGAAACAAAAACAGAAGGAAAAAAAAAGAAAGCTTTACAAAGTCCTTGAATCGTCTTTCCTGCCACTGATATCGTAGAAACACCAACATAAAACCTGGCAAAGTAAGTGGATTTGGTACGTTTGGAGGACAGTTTGGCGCCTGTGTCTCCTGCGCTAAAAGAAGTAGTGGGGGACGGGGTAGGTGGGCACTTTCATGACGGGCAACAGAAGCATTCTCTTGGGCAAACCTAGAAGGAGACACGAGAAGAGCACAGCTCTGCGTGAGTCCAGGCCAGAAGAGTCAGCACACGCTAGGCTAGGTCTGCGCTAGCGCGACAGAGCAGAAACCAGCAAACGTTAGGGATTAGTTGGGGATTATTAGCACCTGAGCCCCATTTTGGACAGGACATTTA
Organism: Arothron firmamentum; assembly: GCA_016586285.1. Lineage (NCBI taxonomy): Eukaryota > Metazoa > Chordata > Actinopteri > Tetraodontiformes > Tetraodontidae > Arothron > Arothron firmamentum. The sequence continues at coordinate 28,122 of BJFM01002554.1, forward strand.
GGCCCCAAGTGAAAATAAAGTGGAACTATTAGATAGAGGAGGTAGAAGAGGAGAAGCTGTTAGTAGAGAAACTTCCTCAATGCTGCCCCCAACAGGTCAGATGTGTAACTGCTGATGGTCCACCCTGATTGGCTGAAACCTCCAGATGACCCGAAGCTCAACTAGCAACAAAACACAGCAAGAATTTTGTTCTGGGTCGGCGTGCATCGATGCAGTTTCCACGAGAACCTCCGGGATAGTTCTTCTTCTGTTCTGAATCTATTAGCAGGTCTGCGGTGCTGACAGATGGACCGGCAGAACCGGCTCGCTGCTCCGCTCAGCAGCGTCTGGGCTCGTCTACAGTGAGAAAGCAGCCCGGACCCGAGCACAGAGCCCAGCTAGCTCCCCAAAGCTCTGCGTTCTGACTGCAGAACCCCTGATCTTCACACGGGCTCCGGCTCCTTTGTGGAAGCCAGTTAATGAGCCCAGCGAGAGCATCCCTGGGCAGCATGGCTGCCAGGTAAGACGCTAAAAATAGGCCCAAAGCTTCGCTTCCGCCAGGCAGAAGCGCCGCCCGCCGCCGTCCACGGCGCTGGTTCCTCCCCGCGGGCTGACATGCTAGCCAAAGACGGTCCGCTCACGGACTTCCACGCGTTTAATCTGGCAGGTTAATCGCTTTTTAACGACCCCGGAGGGTATTTAAACGCTCCAGGATGGTTTTAGATCCACGCCGAGGACGTTCCCGCAGCCTGGAACTTTAATTCCTCCGTCTGATCGTTATGTCGCCTCAGAACCACTCGTTATAAATCACTTCCACAGTTCTGCTCTTCTGCCCAAACCTGCGGTCTCAGACTGGAGGACCAGAACTCTGAGCTCCAGGTCCACCTTCAGCCGGTGCTCCAGCACCACCACGAACAGGAGGTTCCTGTCTGTGTGTGTGTGTGTGTGTGTGTTATAGAGACACAAGGCTCATTCATGCTCCAAGCCTCAGCAGGAACACAGGGGCCCCAGTCTGCTCAGGTAAACACGAGTGCGTGACGTGCACGTCAGGACACACCAGGAACCACCGACCTCGGGTCAGGAACAGAGTCAAACACGAAAGAAGACACGAGCGTCCAACAGTGGGGGACGAGGCAGGAGGAGCTGAGCCAGGCTAGGCTAGCTTTAGCCGCGAGCACAGACGGACGCACAAACAGCCACCGCCGTCCAACAAAAGTGCAAAACCCCCGAAGGTCGACGTCCAGAGTGTTTTTAAACGTGTCTAGATGTCAGCGTCCCCTCTGTTAAAACGAAGGCAACAGAAGCAGGAAGTGAAGGGGCGGAGCTGCGGCGCGTGGTTAGCGCTTTTTTTATGTTGGGTTAGACAGGAAGCGAGCGGCTGAACAGGAAGTTGAAACAGGTGGCGAGCAGGGAGGAGGCGGCAGCACGTACCGTACGCAGGAGCAGCCGCAGCCGCAGCAGCTGGACTGTAGCCGTACGGCGTCCCGAAGCCTGTGGGGGGACACGGCGGCGGCGGAGGTTAGGTTGGTCTCATCCCACAACTCAAACTCACTCAGTCGCGTCGGCGGCCAGACGCTACCTGGCGTGACGTATCCCGGAGCCGCCGCGCTGACGAAGGCTCCTCGCGCCAGCGCCGCTCGTCCTCGTCCTCTGGCTACCTGAGCTGCTACTGCAGAGGCGGCGGCGGCGGCGGCGGCGGCCAGGGCCCCTTTAGTCTGCAGAGAGAGAGAGAGAGAGAGAGAGAGAGAGAGAGAGCGTTCACGCTCCCGCTCGATAACGGACGTGTCACAGAGGCGCTAGCGTCCATCCTGATCGACCACGAGCGGCTCATCTGATACCGGGGCTGATCAACGCCGCTTAAATGAGCTTCTATTGATTAGCGGTGGCTAGGCGCAGCGAGCTAACGAGGCCCCTCCCTACCTGAGGCAGGATCTTCTTCTTCTTGTTCGCCGCCGCGTTGGGTCCGGAGAAGAGTTTCTCCAGGGCCGCCAGGGCGGCGCTGGCCTTTGCTACCTTTTTATTGGGGCCCGCCCCACGAAATTTCTGCCCGTCGACCTCCACCTGACAACAAAGCGCACACACACACACACACACACACACACACACACAAACACACTCTAATCAGCCGGCGGGTGTAGCTGGAGGGGACAGCTTGTTTCGTGCTTCCTCGCCGTCCATCAGCGGCGCGCTGGAGCAACCAGGCGTGACGCTGAGCAACCCCCCCACCCCCCCCCCACATTGAACAGCCTCATCCACCCGAGCAGCTGCGGCTACGCTTGGCGAAGCGCTGGGCTGTTGGGGGCCCCGCTCACCTCCATGACGAAGCGCTTGTCGTGGCTTCCTCCGCTCTCGGAGATGAGGTCGTACTTGAGGCCACGCCTCTTCTCGTTGAGCTCCATGACCGGGTTCTTCCCGCTCGCCGTCAGGATGGGACCCTGAGTTCGTACCTGGCAAAGCAGAGCGGAGGCGTGGGGTTAGAACCCGGACTGGGCTGGACTGGGAGCCCCCCCCACCCCCACCCCCACCCCCACCCCCACCCCCACCTCCAGCGTGTTAGAGCTGTCCGAGTGTGTTGGGTTATTGCTCGTGTGCGATGACGTCTCGCTCTTGCCCTCGCCGTCCGATTTCTCGTCTGAGCTCATGGGGTCCAGATCGGAGTCGAAGCCTGTGGGGTAGCCCATGGCCTGGAGGACCTGGGGGGGGGGGGTGCAGAGGGGGGGGGATTCAGCCTTTTCTGGAGCGGCAGGAGGATTATAGCAGCTTTGCTCTCTGGAGAGCCTCTTTGTTCACATCCACTTTGGGATTACACAGATTTACCCACCTTCATCGCTCCACACACACACACACACACACACACACACGCTCAGTAAACACACACACACACACACAGGTTTGATTCTCCTCCTTTCCCGCGTCTACCTTGACGGCCACGTGGAGCTTTGCCGTCTTCTTGGACGATCCGGACGCCTCGTAAACGGTCCCGTCCAGATCCACAGACATGGTGAAGACCGGCGCGTGGACCGGGCCGGACTGGGAGAGCAGGCGGTACTGCAGCCCCGGTCGGATCTGGTTGAGCCGCATCAGGGCGTTCATTGGCTGGTTGGAGTCTATGGCTTTACTGTCCAGAACTGGAGGACAGAGAACAGCGGATCGGACCTGGAGACCAAACCTGTCAACGGCTCTTCTAAGAACAGAGGCAGCTCTATTCCTCCTCTCTTTCGTCCTCATCTCCCTCTCCATTAGCCTCCTTGCATGAGGAAGGAGTTCAGGCTTGGGTGGACGAGTAAAACATCACCAATCGATAGTATTGATCAGCCGCAGAGAGAGATGGACGGTAGAGAGAGAGAGACGGGAGACACAGGCCGGCACTTCTGACCCGTCTTTGCAGCCTGAGGTTTGTCCTGCGTCTCTACTCACAATTAGAAATTTTAATTCAACCAAAGACGTTGGAGAAGGCTGGAATAGCGCCCCCCAGCTTCAGCTCAGACATCGTTCTTTCCCCTCGTTTTCTGCACCTTTCCTCAGGTTCCTCTTCATCTTCTTGATGAGGTCCTTGTCCTCCATCCCTCCATCCTCGTACGGCCTCTTCAGACCCAGGCCTGCGGAGAAAGGAGCTGCTCATCAATCAGGGAGGGGGGACGTGAACATCAGCAGCAGAGAGGACCCCATCACTGGACCCCCACCACAGCAGAGAGGACCCCATCACTGGACCCCCACCCCAGCAGAGAGGACCCCATCACTGGACCCCCACCCCAGCAGAGAGGACCCCATCACTGGACCCCCACCCCAGCAGAGAGGACCCCCACCCGTGGAGGAAACAAGCCTATTCTTCAAGCAACCTTCCATCCCAGGATGAGGAGGCTCTGCGAGGTGCCAGTCCATTTGGCTTTGTTGGAAACAACAGAGGGTTCCTCCGTCAGCTGGAGGAGGACAGACCAGAGGAACGCCCACCTTCTTTATCGGACCAGGGGAACTTGTGCGGCTGCTTGTTGGAGGGGAGGGGCTCCATCTCCAGCACCTTGCAGATCTGCCCGAACGCCATCTGCCTGAGAGCGTGCTGGAGACACATCCCAACAGGTCACTGGAAAACGCTCCTCCGTTCAGGTGTGTGTGTGTGTGTGTGTGTGTGTGTGTGTGTGTGTGTGTGTGTGTGTGTGTGTGTGTGTGTGTGTGTGTGAAGGCCTACCTGTGCGCTGTAAGTGACGGCCTCAGCCTGCTGGTCGGTCATCTTGGCTAGCGTGTTCGTTGGCTCTTTCTCACAAGGGTCGTGTAAACCTGGACCACCTGCAGCAGCAGAACACACACACACACACACACACACACACACACACACACACACTGCATGATTGGTCCTGCAGCTCCTGAGCAGCTCTGCTCGGACAGCTGCTCTCAGATCAGATCTCGACCTGCGCATCTTCTCATCTGACGCGCTCTCTGCCAACAATGCCAGCCATCCTAACCCCCCCCCGCCCCCTGGGCGCGTGTGTGTGTGTTGCTACCTTGCAGCAGAATGCCCGAGGCCAGACACTCCATGACCCGCCGCAGGGCTTCTCCGGCCCCCAGGGGCCGGTTGCAGGTGGCGATGGCCTTCTCGCAGATGAGCTCTAAAGGCTGCGACAACACACACACACACACACACACACACACGTTTGGCTGTGAGTGCACGCGCTGGCGGCTGGGAACGTGTCCAGAGCGCAGCGAGGGCGCGGCGTGACTCACCCATCCCTGGAGGGGCCCCCAGGCAGCGTGTCTGTTACACATGTCTCTGAGGATCCTGAGGACGATCACGCAGGACTTGAGCCCGTTCACGCGAGCCTGAGAGCGTTTGGAGGAGGGGGGGATGAAGAAGAAGACGAAGAAGAAGAAGAAGAAGAAGAAGAAGAAGAAGAAGAAGAAGAAGAAGAAGAAGAAGAAGAAGAAGAAGAAGAAGAAGAAGAAGAAGAAGAAGAAGAAGGAGAAGGGGGAGGGAGGAAAGAAGTTGAGTGTAGCAGGAACGCGTGGAGATGATGGACA
>BJFM01002554.1:38113-39543 GCA_016586285.1 Arothron firmamentum
TCCGCTGTTCTGCTCCAGCTGCCACATTTAAAAGCCAAATATGAAGAACGCAGATGCAGACGTGAAAGCAGCCAGCGCACGTGCGCGCGTGCACAGGACCGTCACGCCACGCTCGCCAATTACGCCGCATTTCACGCCCCAGAGAGGCCGACAGGCTGTCACGCCCGTGTTACATAACTGAGTGAGGCAGCCTTTACTACTGTACACACACACACACACACACACACACACACACAGAGAAAAGGAAGTACTGCACACTTGATCGATGATTCATACAATTAATAATAAATAATCGGGAGTGACCCATCTAGGCGGTGACACGCCCGCTGACCAGCTGGTGTGTTTGAGGTCACATGACCTGCAGATCCACAGGTGAAGGTGCGTCCAGGGCTTGAGTCGGTGATACAGGACGATTGATATTAGCTCTGTCCAACCTGAAAGCTAATGAGGTGTGAAAGACAGAAGCCCTGTTTTAGCACAGCATGCTAACAGATGTCATTACAATGCTAACATTAACGGATCAAGTTCTTCCAAGTGTCCTGATAACCGCTGGAAAAATCAATCCAACTACATTACCCAGACCTCCTTTCAGCGGAGGGCCGCGAGCGTCCCTCCTTTAATGCATCAGCGCTGTTTAAAAGCTTAATGGAGCTCTTCAAGTGTTCTGATGGGACTGATAAAAGCTGGCAGAGTCTCCGGAACCGACAGGAGGATCTTCTGGAAGGTTGGAAACGTGACTTCCTGCTCCGATAGACCTTCTTTTCATCATTAACATCAAAGAAAGACGCTTCTGCAACTACAACAGAACCAAGAAAGACGACGCTGGCGCAGCTCTGGAAACGCTGACGGTGGAGGTGTGTGTGTGTGCGTGTGTGTGTGTGTGTGTGTGTCATATTTGACCTGCGAACGCGCTTAAAGCTCTCAAGAACGTCGATAACGACGCATCATGTGATTTACATGGTGGCACCTTTGCCAAGGTCACTCGCGCAAGCTGCTGCATCATCACCATAACTCTGGACCAATCAGGGGGATGCGTTCGCACACACACACACACACACACACGCACACACACACACACGCACACACACACGCACATGCACGCACACACACACACAGAGCTTGGTTATTTATGAGCTCAGCCATCTTCTGCAGTGTCCAAACTCAGCATCTTCTGCAACAGCCTGCCCTCAATCATTCACCTCCCTCCCCCTCTTCCTCCCCCCACCCACCATCCGTCCACCCCCACCCTCCCCCACCCTCCCCCATCCACCCCCATCCTCCTCCATCCTCCACTCTCCTCTTTTTTATCCCTAATTTTCCCCGTCCGGCTGCTCTTGTTCTGCTTTTAAATAATTCATGCCCAGCTCCGCCCCCTCCCCAGGGGACCAGCTACCCCCGCCCGTTCATCAGCGCCCCCCCCCCCTCCTCCT
>BJFM01002555.1:20989-36559 GCA_016586285.1 Arothron firmamentum
TATATATATATATATATATATATATATATATATATATATATATATATATATATATATAATCTTGCAGTGTATTTTTAAATATCTGTTAACACAGAGGTAAAATGGAGCACAAGCTGTCAGTCTCAAACCATCAGTGACCTCCTTAGGGAGAAAGGGTCTGTTCCCTGCCTCATTACTCTTTCCATCTACAAGGTGCAGCCATCCCTCCCCTCAATTTTCAAATATAATATATGTAATTGTAAAGATTGTTGAAATAATGAAACATTATGTCCTGCAAACATGATTATATTTCAGCATATAAATATACCATTAAAATTACCATTTGGAAATTGCCTTCAACAGTTATAGTACGCCTTATCAGTAACAGTCAATTAATGAGGAAAGAGCTCGAAATCATTTCAATTGTTTAGTTTTATCACACAATCAAACATTTATAAGAATAACAAACCTCAAAACTGACGTTGGAGTTTGTTTCATGATCCTTGTTCCCTAACTGGAGGCATATGACTAATCTAGGCGGAGTAGAATAATGGAATTTATACAAATCAATTCAGTTTACAAATCCAAATCCATTGTAAACTAGTGATGCCCACATTAGATTTATATGCTTTATATGTTGCTGCTGCTTGGCTGCTATCTTCATGTGTGTGCATGATCTTCTCAAGTGAGACTGGCCCATTTACGCTGGCAGGATAAATGGGCCACATTAAGATATCTACATGCTCACAGCGAGACCACAGATATGACAGGAGGTCAAAGCCCCTGCTGAGCACAGACGAGATGTGATTTGTCCCCAATTAAATAAGTAATTTATAAATGATGCAAGAATGTAAGTATCAGAACACGTCACTTGGCATACAACAGTGCATTACGAATGATGTATAATAACATAAGATAAGCAGAAAAAGAAGCCCTTGGCTATAATGAGATTTTGATAAATCCGTTAAAGTCACTCGTTACATTGAGATTTTCTATCATATTAGTATAACATGTACCTCATCAACCTCAAAACACATGTTTGGAGACGTTTTGTGTTATCTTGCACTTAAATTAGATCGCAGCCTACCGTCGTCTCCTGCCGCTACATCTCCATATATGGAGTGTGGCCGGGCAGCCAATGGCGTGGCGGAAACGTCATGCGTAGCGTTGTGACGTCATGACGCACAACGTTCAGCCTTCTCTCCCAGCGCTCGGCTGTGAGAACAGTCACACATTCTTCAGTTTGCCGATCTCCCGGACACGCCTCAAACGACACAGCTATGGTGGGTTTTTCTGTTTTCCTGCTCCATTTAACAACCATTACAGCGCCTAATTTTTAATCTTTGACGAGTTTTATGGAAATTGTGTAGCCGTGCGACCTGTGTTGTAAAGGTTTTGTGTTTGAATTGCCTCACTGCCCGTTAGCGGAAGTGCAACTTTTTTTTGGGTGCTGGCATTAATTTGCGCAATAAATGTAGTTACTAATTATACAACAACATCACTGCCGGACTCATCATGCATCGGTCGTTGCCTTTAATTTGAATACTTTGATTTGAGTGAAGCTATCTTACTAAAACATGTCCCAACTCAGAAGAGGTATTTCATGCTAACTTTACAATGTGCTGCAGAGATAACTGTTTCATGTAGCCTGGTTTCTCTTTAAACAGTCGGATTTCTCTGAAGATCAGATCATCGGTGAGCCAACTTTATGTCATGTCAATGTCCACCCTTCCCTTGTTGCTTTCAGCCTTGCATGCTACGCTCATGTCGCTGTAGCTTCTGGTTCTGCTCGCTTGTCTTCAGGCTATGGTTTTCCTCCTTCTACCTGCACCGTCTCACCACTTTTCCACTTGCAACCACTTGTTCTTTTCAGATTGAATTTAACCAGGATCAGATACATGGTAAGTCAGTTATACGGGTTGAACTGCTGTCTGCTTATTAGTTTATTGTTGATGGTGGAACCTGCACGTTGGTTGTGGATTAACCAATCAACATTAACATTTCAAACGAGATTTGTTTTGCACCTTGAATAACAGTGATACATGCATTGGCCAACCTGAACCATGTGTTGCAATGTGTATGTGATCATGCACTAACACCAATTCTTGAGCAGAATTCTTAAGCAAAACAAACCAACACTCATATCTGTTTCACACATCGTGTTTGTCTTTCTCAGATTTTATGAGATCTAAATTTTGCCCATTATCTACACTGCAAATGGTGTTCCCTTTTTTGGCAATAGATACAAAGGTGGATGGTTTTTGTCCTCAAGCAGGTTTATTTAATCGCCGTGGACATAACAGGGTACAGCGACTCCCCTCCTCCTTCGCTCCACTCCTCTGATACCAAATATGGTGTTAGGAAAAGTGCTCACAGGCTCGGAGGGAAGAGTCGCATTCCTCAGAAGAGGAAAAACTCCATAACAGTGCCTGGACTTTTTAGGGAAGTACTCAAGGGAAAGGCTTTTCCTTTAACAATCATAGTCCACATCTCTCTGATGAATGAGGTCCTAAAACGGTTTATGGGGAGCAAAGGAGTGTGGATCAGCCATATAATCCATGATAACGTTGCAATGGTTAAGCGGAAGCATTTTCCAAAAAAAACCTGTTGTAGTTTGATGTGAATACTTTCGATTGTTGAGTTTGTGTACAGCTGGTTTGACTCAGAAGTGCTGCAAATTGTTATTATTTTCTTTTTTATTATTATTTATCATGGCAGCAGTTTTAGAGTAAAGTCCTGTGTGATTATTCTACCAAATATGATGTAGGAGACACTAAAAAAAAGGAATACTCGATGTAAACCACTGGTAGATGTTGGTTACCTCCTCTACAAATGTTTGATATTTCGTCAGAAAACCAGATTTTATAAACATTGAGGCCTGTTTTCTATTTAAGTCCATGCATGTGAGACTTCAATGAAAAGGAAAGAACATGTAAGGTTGCATTCCAGGAGTGGTGTGGTGGTGGTCTTGTGTAGGTAAAACATCACAACAGGACTGATGACCTCCAATTAATTTTTTAAGTGGGATATTTGAGAGGCATGTCAAATTCTTCCAGCAACAACACAAAAGCAGATACCATTTTTCACTTGTTGTGACATGTTCTCTCTGTAAGCTGTTCTTACTTTCACAGTTCTCCCAGTTCGCCTTCTCTTTCTTTCTATCTGACATCAACATCAGCTTTTCTCTGCTTGGTAGTAGTCTGTATCAATAATCCAGCGTGTCTTAATCTTGTAGAGTTTAAGGAAGCGTTCCTGCTGTTTGACAAGGTTGGAGATGGGAAGATCATCTACAGCCAGTGTGGAGAGGTCATGCGTGCCCTGGGACAGAACCCCATCAATGCTGATGTGGCCAAAGTCCTGGGCAACCCCAAACCTGAAGGTGAGCAGAAAAATGAAAAAAAAAACAACCATAAAAAAAACACCGTGAGGCTGAATTGCATCTGAGCACTGAAGGCTCAGGGTGTATGGTTATATGATGACTGTTTTTCTTTTTTTTCTTCTTCTCTTTTTTTTTTGTTTTTTTTTTTAACAGAGATGAACACCAAGAGTCTCGACTTTGAGCAGTTCCTGCCCATGTTGCAGGCAATTGCCAAGAGTAAAGATCAGGGCTCCATGGAGGATTTTGTCGAGGGACTTCGTGTCTTTGATAAGGAGGGAAACGGGACAGTAATGGGAGCAGAGCTTCGTCACGTCCTCACCACTTTAGGTAACTACTCTAAACTTTATCAAGTTTAGAGTCTGCGCTGACATAAAAACCTGAAACAAAGGACTTCTCATTTAACGTGCCTTTTTTTAGAATTTATTTAAATTGCGTACATTTTATTTTTCAATGGCAGGAAAATGTATTGCTTGAATGATTATATCTATTCAAAATGAATGCAAATAAACCGCACCTTATTCAATTTAGTATCGCGGCCGTAAATGCAAATCGATGTTGAATTTCAAGGTGAGAAAATGTCAGAAGAGGAAGTGGAGACACTATTGGCGGGACACGAAGACGCAAACGGCTGCATCAACTATGAAGGTGAGAAAAACAGGGATGCTTGCCACTGTTCTGCTGTTTGTGTATGATACTTTTATTTTTCTCAACCAGTAAGTATTCAGCACAGCCACCGTGAGCACCATAATACTGAAATCTAATTTAGGTCATGAGGGCTGTTTTGATACAAAATCAGATCATTGAATATATTCCCTTAATGCTAACTGCAGATGACAGAAGGGGAAGGTAGACAGCATCTGTTTAGGTTTCTGTCTGTTATGTCCCGTTTACTCCTCTGGTTTATTGATCATAAATGTCCAATGTTGACAGTGTGTGAACTGTTCTATCTCCACAGCATTTGTCCGCCACATCATGTCAGGCTGAGAGCCGGTACGGGCATTAGGTATACAATGAGAAGGCATCTCCAGGCATCCTGCATTTTAGTTGTTAATGCTCCCATTAATCCACTAATTCATCCCACTAATCACCTTAAATTATCGAACATGGACAGTGTGCTACTGCAGGGCACATCTTCATCAGTAGGGACTTGTGGGAAAGCCTGGCGGTCCCTCTCATCTTGGGTCTTGAGGCTGTGGCCCATGCCTCCTGCTGTTCTCTCTGTCCCCTGCAGCCCTCTGTCTGGGCCCCTGGCTGCAGCATGCCCCTCTGCATGTGTCTGGGGATTGCCCTCAGTTTTAGGGGGATCTACCTGACACATAGAAGTGACTGGTCTCATTCGGGGGAAGTCTGGTGGCCACCCATTAGGCTTTTGTGAGCTGATTGGTGTGTTTATCTGAAGTTCTGCTCAGCTGTTGCATGTCATTTGGTGTTTTTTTTTTTTTAAAGCTGTTTGTGTCTGTGGGTTTCTCTTAGTTTGGTTCATGACTTTGTAGATATGGTTTACATTCAAGGATAGCCACCAGCCTTGAGGGAGTGGGCCAGTCTCTTTCTACTAACCAGCAACCAGTTGCTCCTCTGCAGATTATTTTCCCCTCTATGCTGATGGAAGCTGAACTCTAAGCGGATTGTAGCTCCTTTGATCTCCTCCTCTTTTCTCTGCTTTTCTACTAGAGGATCGCAAGCAGCGAAGATAGCTTCTCTAACCAGCTCTCCTTGGATTGTAGACATGGCCAGGTGCTTTGACTAGAAATGATGATCTCTTCCTCTTAGTAACCCTCCTGCAGTTTTTATCTTTATGATGAGCAGTAAACGGGGATCTGCTTCCAAAATGCAGCACTTCTCACCCAGGCTGATGGAAACTGGATGAGGAGGATGGGCTTTAGCACCAGATGCTGTAGTGGGAGGAGGTCTCTGAGATCATCTCTCCAACAAATCTCACTTTTGTCTCTTCTCTCCTTTGCAGAGCTGGTCAAGATGGTCATGAATGGATGAAGAAGAAAAGCATCTGTTGCATTGACCTTTCCTTTACACTTAGCTTGGACAGCCCCTTCCATAATATTTCAGAACGTTTTTTTCTTAGCTATTTTTTTCACCAACATTTAATTTAAAAAGTGCCTTTTACATTCCCCACTTTAAGGACCCCACACGACCTCAGCTATGACTGCTACTGCCAATTCAAAATGGAGTCACTTTCTGGCACTGTCGAGACATCATTCCAGTAGCACATGAGAAAATAATAAATATTGTATTGGTAAGAAGAGACATTTCAGACGTGCTATCATATTTTAATGCAACCCAATTTTATTGCTGCATTTAAATAAATGTTTTTCTTAAATCACTCTTGGCCTGGACAATGTTTCACCACTCTTTTGCGTCTAACTACCACTAGATGGCAGTGTTGCCAGTTAAATCTGTATTCCATGGAAACTATTTTTTTCACGCACAAGGAATAACTTAATATTACAACATATAAACAATTTAATTACATGATACTGATCATTACCCTAATCTGCCTTAGTAAACTTACCTGCTGTCTTATATGGGCCATTTTTATCTTTCCTTTTGATTGTCTATGGTTGACTTAAATAATTTAAACATGCATATTTTTTTCTTGAACTCAGTTCATTCTGGGAATTTATTTGGTGACCAAATGCTACAGAGCCCGAGGAGCAGAAGATGACGTTTTCCTGACCTTTTCTTCAGCGGCAGCCCCAACTATTTCCCCTCATTAGCCACCGCAGATAGTAGAGAGTGCAACTTATGTCTATGGGGTAGGATTCAGGAGGGTGTCATAGTCCACAGCTGAATAGGTTGTCCACTAATTACTCTGTGTGTGTTTGTGCGTGCGTGTGGTCGATGGAAGTCAAGGCTATTGATTATTTTAATCCTCCTATTTGTGAGTCTGTGATCCTGGTGGCTCTGTGTTCGACAGGGGAATCACTAATGGGCCTCAGTGCAGCCTGTCTCAGACCTCTCCCTGTCCAATTAACTTTCAGATGGAATTTACCAGGAGAAAGAGCCGGCGGCTGAGGCCAGGCATGGTGCTGCAGCATCTCGCTGTTCTTTAGCATCACTTACCAAATCCTTGAAGTCTAGAACGACCTGTGCACTCTTCCTTAGATGCATTGTTTTGTGTGGTTTTTTTGTTTGTTTGTTTGCTTTTTGGCAGTGATCATGATTCTTTCTACATACTATCAATATAAATACATTCAGTATTAGAAATTTGGATTTGAAAAATTAATGACCTTACTAAATTACTTAAAAGACTTTCTAGTATGATTAATTTTCATGAAATGGAATTCTAAATGGTAAAGCAATTACCAGACTATTAACACCAAAAGGCTTAGTCTATTGGTTTACAGAAACAACTAATAATGATGTTTATTCACACATCCGTATCTAATGTCTGGATTAGGATTATTAATTTGGATGGATGGTTGGTTTACTGTTATTAGTCGAGCATAAATGCGAGGTAATTGAGCAGAATAATTGCAGCAGCAGCTTTAAACTGAATTGTGTGTTCAGTATAATGAATTGAGCTTGTCAGTAAATTTAAAATAGTGCATGAGAATTGTTTACAGAGATTTTTCTTAAACCCCAATAAACAATATCAGTTCTGGACAATCAATCACAATATTGTTGCCTTTTAAAAATGGCCGGATTTTGTTGATATCGTGTGCATCACAAGCTTTGATCGATACAGTGGTGTTAATGGACAGTGTCTGAAGAGATATTGGAAATCCATGCCGCAGAAGACATGAGGCGGCTCCTACGATCCCCGCTGAAAATCTACACACGGTCATGTGATGCATTCAATTTCTCAGCATTCGACCCAACCAGCCTGTCCACATTAGGAGTGACCAAATAAATGCAAAAACACAGAGGAGTATACATATTTTAATAGCAAGTACCTACTCAGCCTATGGAACATACCAGATAACCCAAACTTGGAGGACATTTGGTGATGATATAACTGGACCTCAAAACAAAAAAAGGAAAAAAGAGGTACCCACTTTATTTAAATCCTCTGATACAATGTAAATAAACCACTGCCGCCTCCTCTGTTTCTCCTTTCATCCATGCTGTATTTCATCATATACACACACAATCAATAATAATGCACTTTTTAATTAAAACACACAATTCATAAAATGTAACTGTTTATAATCATATATTTAGTTCAATCTTTGTTATATCCTGCATGAGGTGGACAGAAAATGTTGGATGTGGTTATGGGCTGCGACACGTAGCCAGGCCTTCTGATTGGAGGCCACAGGAAGTTAAAAGAAAAAGAAGATTCGAGCAGATGTGTGTTTGCCTCAGCCTATACAGTCAGCTCCATGAATGGCTCCTTAAACACCATTATTGCATTCAACAACACTTAGACTGATTCTGTTTGTTATATTCTCATTAACTTATTTGATAAGACATAACTATTCTTGATATTTCAGAGCCACCATCTGACACGTCATAAACATAAAAGGTGCCAATATACTGTAATTCCAGGTTGTAATTCAGTAATCTGTTGTCATTTATGTATTTTGCCCCTTTCCTCGTATTTGTTGCATGCACATACAGTTAGTGTGCCAGTGTATGTGCACCATTTGCATATGTGTAAGGTGGTGTAGGCGTACATGTCGGGGGTCCGTGTTCTCAGTCGGGGTAAATGAGGAAGCCGGAGAAGGTGCTGTATTTGTTTGTGTTCCCACCGTGGACCTTCCCTCCGTCCAACTGCACGCACACCTCATCGCCCACGTCCAAGTGCAGGATCACGCTGTTGGAGGCATAGTCGTAGTTCTGATCAGCGTCCTGAGCAATGGCGCTGGCTCTTACCTGTCACCCACAGAGGACAGAGGCACCCACGGTTAGAACATAGATCAAGCACTTGCAAATGTCACCGTCACTTAGAGGAAAGTTCTGGGAAGCCTAAAGCTTTTCAAAACACCCTAGAAGCCAGGTTGTACTCCCAGCGGAGATAAACATGGTTCTAGCAAATTTGACTGTATATCTCAAATAATTCAAACAACACTAGAAAGATACAGGATATCTGAGGTTGGAGAGACTTTTTGGACCAGAGACGTGTTCAGCTGCACACCAGGACAAGTGCACCAGTGGTGCAAATGTTGCAGGGGCAGGTCAACACCCCCTCAATTAGGACATCGACTCATGTGCTGCAGATGTGTGTATAATTTTACCCCATCCAGATGTTTATCTGCTCCCTTTATCAGCCTTTTGTTGTGCCGGTCACACTCGTGGGTTCATGAGTGTGACATCAACTCTGCATTCAAACTGGATAAACAATTGGACCAAATGGTGACCTGTGACCCCTGAGGTGGACTGGGAACACGGCTACTCTGCTCCGTATTGATCAGCTGCAGGGGCCTCAGGGTAACGGGCCAGAGATGGAGATCTAATTGGGTGGTGGAGATAAGCTGATTCATCGGGGACAACTGGTTGTCTATAGGGAAGCAGGTACATGTGAGGAACAGCTTCACTATTTATTGACCTGTTGCTTATGATCCGGGGGGAAGCTCAATATGCATGATATTGAGTGGCCAGTGGCGAAGCCAGACATCTCCTCGCCTGAGTCTTATTGACCAGGCAGCAGTGGATCTGTACGTGTTTGTTAACATGTATAATTGGGATCAGTAGTTG
Source organism: Arothron firmamentum (assembly GCA_016586285.1). NCBI lineage: Eukaryota > Metazoa > Chordata > Actinopteri > Tetraodontiformes > Tetraodontidae > Arothron > Arothron firmamentum. Next base: position 30,003 of record BJFM01002555.1, read on the forward strand.
TACACACTCAGATGGATGGATGGATGGATGGATGGATGGATGATGGATGGATGATGGATGGATGGGAGCATTCAGTTTGTGCCAACAGCCAGACAAGCTCCACGCATCTCCATGACAGCCACAGTAGGATCTATCACTCGTGGCCAGGGGCCTCTGCCTCCCCAACGAGCACGCATCAGTTCGAGTCGACTGCCGAGCGACAGAGCTTGAATTAACTTTTTTTTTTTTTTAAATTAGTGAACATGTTCTCACTCCAACCTATTCTAACTTGACATTATCTGATGGTTTTTTCTTAAAGATGGTGGCTGTTGCACTCAGCACAAAAAGAGTTGGCAGAGAGTGAACGGCAGGCTGAGACCCAATAGATTAAGGGTTAGGGTTGTATATCTCCTGAGACACCGCGGCTCAACAACCTCATGGTAAAACTAAGAGCTGCTGTTGCCACACTACAACGGGCACAACAGGAACCTTGTTAAGACAGAACACAAACCTGGTCCTCAGACAGGATCCACTACAGCCATGTCAACGCGATTTTACTCAGCTATTTGGAATTTAATTTGCTTTCATTGAACAGTGGGATTTATAGTGTTTAAACACGAAAGCGGAACACACGCAAACATTAAAAAGTCTTCTTTTCCTTTTCAGCCCATGCTTCTCAATTACCGCCATTAAAGCTTGGGTTTAATCGAACCTTTCTTCCACTCTAATTGGACCATTTCTCAAGTACTGGCCTGAGACCAGTGTCATCTACAAAGGTTAGATTGTTGTTCTTCTTGACGTGTGTAATGACAGCCGATATCACATTTGCATCTTCGGCTGAGACTGACGGCGAGGATGTTGTTGTGCCTTCCTGTCGATGGCAGCCATATGTCATTCAGCTCATTATTTCGCCCAACAGTCAAACCAACTGGGACATATGGAGATCCCAGCCCCACCCCCACCCACACCCTCGAGATGGATCTACTTGTCTATATGTGTGAAATTAAATTTTAATTATAACGACAGATCGTTGAGTTGCTTGGTAAGGAAATCATTAAGCGTTAAATGCTTTACGAAGTGGCGCTGATGTTACGTGCAAGCGAAGCATTAATGCAGATCTGGGATACGTCTGCATCGGGGAGCAGCGCTGGGATTAGGACAGAAAGCCAGCGGAGGAGAGGGATATGGCTGGAGGACATAGACTGATCCGTGTGAACCAGACTGCTCACTGTGGCTGATCCTGGAGCTGGAGGGGCTGTGAGCCGTGTGGCGGGGGTCCCCAGGGCCGCTCTGTGGCTTTCTCTGTGTATGCTGTGCCCCTTTCATTATAGGGCCTCCAGGAAAACACACCGGAGAGCAGAGGGGGCCACAGGCAAGAAGTGGGGAAGACGGGTTCGGTGAAGCCGGGGGGGAGGAGGGGAGCCAGCAGTGTCATTCTCAATACGAGCGGAGCCACAGCGACGAAGACAGACAAGGATAAACAAACGGACAGGAAAGGGAGGGATAAACAAAAACAAGGGGACGAGGTTTTGAGGAGAGGGGAGGGAGGGGTGGGCCGATCAGGCAAGGCTATTTTGTGAGGCTGGGGAGAGGCGGCGGCAGTATATGAAGTCTTGTTTTTATCTGCCCTGCTGTGCTCCAGTGGTAATAAAAGTGACAGGATTCATTCACGGTGATATACTGCCCTCTTAGAGACAATAGAAAAGTAGCTTTTAAACTTACCTAAGGGACCGAAGCACATTGCAGAATGGTGGAGGACTCACGGGGGGAGGGGGTGAATGGATGTCGGGTTATAGTGGAAATAGAATATTTATTGAATAGGTTTTCCCTGTCTTCTGGGAGCCCGGGATTACACGGTGAAAACCGCAGTGAACCACAGCTATACTGCTATTATGTGTCAGTCTTTATGTCTATCTGTTAAAAGCAGATTTGATGACATTTGATTTTATTTCTCTACATTTAAATACAAAGAAGAGACTGCAGGACAAAAGAATCTATTAAAGAAGATATTTGCTCTGTGTCACAGAATCCATTGACCATTAGATAATGCATTGACCATTAAATCACCGTCTAGCAGCGATTTAATGGTCAATGCATTATCTAAAAAACAGAATTAACAGTTATCCTAAAAATGATGATGATGATGATGATGATTATTATTACCATTATTATTATTAGTAGTAGTATTAGTATTAGTATTAGTAGTGGCACAGTAGTTAAAAACCTGTGCACAGCATGCAGGATCCTGGACTATATACAGTAGCTCTCCTACACAAAAAAGTAGCACACTGTGTAAGTCTTATCGAAAAAATTCTTCTTATCCAGTCCCTTCACACTTCCTTGAGGTTAATTACTGTATATTGCACCTGCGGCATATCGCTGTCTTTGTACAGGGAAAGTTAATATAGGTACCAGCCATTACAGCAAGTGATGACATTTCAACATTACAGTGTAATAATCTGACCTTTAACTGAGTTATTTAAGACCATGACACATAAGAAAAAAGAACCGAGGGAGAGATTAAAAGGGAGCAACAGCCAGGATGTATTTAGTCACCCTGGGCAGTGTATAGAATGTAGTTTTTACAAAGCTTTATGCATTAGATGGGGCGATTTACACAAGATTTCCATCCTTTATGAGGCATGCTAGCATCCACATCGACTGAATCAATGATCTTTGCGATTGACATGATGCTATTTATGGACATGGAGATGTGACGGTACTATATGTAACATGTGTAATCGTTGCATTTCAAACACACAAGCAGCTCAAGTGTGACCACCCCCCCACACACACACCCCTCCCCCCACTACCACCACCACCACCAGATCTCCGATCACAAATCCCCTGACTCTGGAGCCGTGTCGTGCTGCAATGATTTGTGGAGGTTAGATTGAGGTGTGAGCAGGTTGGCTTTACAGGGTGGGGATTTGCAGAAGGTAATAGGTATTGGATCTATTGGAATCCCCACACACTCGGTACAGCCTCCTGAGATCCTCACTTTACGCCACACTCATGTGACACAACTCACACTCCAACGACCACCGCCGGGCTCCAATTTAAATATCATTAGCAGAGTGGCACAACCGCAGGTTCCTTAATGTGCGGAAACTGGGTAAACTGTTCGTGTGTGAATGTAAACCAGTTTGTCTCTCTTTCTGACCTTGCTCATTTGTCAAGCCCAGACTGAGTGGGTGTCCACCGGCCATCGTGCGTAATCTCATTGCCTTCACCAGCAGCCTCCCCGATGCCTCGTCTAGCAGCCCACTGTCTCCACATCTCCATTAAGTCATCTATCTTCCTCTGCTCCACCCCAGTCTTCCTATCAACTCACTTGTCTTGTTTTGCCCCCCCCCCCCCCGTTCCTCTGTCTTCAAATGTGTGACCCCGTCATGTCCAGACCCCCTGCGGTTCATTCATCCTCACTCAACCTGTCTCGCTGCTGACAAAGCCAAGACTGCAGACGACCTCAATCGTTGCCGTTACATTCAACACAAGTCAGTTAACAAAATATCCGCTAAAGCAAGAGCACCTACACAACCAGCAGCCAAAGCCAGCACCAGGCAGCATTTTGTCAAACTTCATTTAAGCTTTCATTTAGCAGCAGCTCCGTTCATCCCATCCCTGCTTGACACGCGTGTGCTGCTGGAGGGAAGCTTTCTGGAGCAGCGGCTCACTGATGGGCGCCAGGAAGAGTTAGATGAAGTTAAACGACTTAGCTGACTGAAAAGATAATTAATGGACAATCAATGAGTGAGTCGGGGAGGGGATGGGAGGCAAAAAATATAGCAAGTGTTCAGAGATCTAATTTAGATTCATAAATTATTTTCCGGGGTGCAGCTTGAATGACAGCATAGGTCAGTGGGGGGGCGGATTCAAGCACACATACCATCAAAAAATTGACTGATTTTATTTTATAGTAGTCCTGAAATTATTCTAAAAATGATGCAAGAGGCGGGGCTTCTTTTGTATCATTTGAGGTCTGAGAGGAGTCCATTTGAATGAAAGCGTGCGTGGACGTGAAAAAGCAACATGAAACATATTTTCTGCTAGTCATCCTCTGAAATCATCCCACCTCTTCCCTCCTTTTCTCACCATCAGTCCCTCTGTCTTTAATTAGCATCTGGGGAATGAGAGGGTGGATGAGTAGACTGTCAATTTTACATTTATTATTTATTTAGCTGAGGTGGAAACTGACTGGCCCGCGCACTGACAGACATTTCTCTGGTGCTCTTTTGCACTTCTGTTTTGGCGATAATCAAGCTCCGGCGTAAGATCCTTACTAATTAGACTGTTCCTCTGGATGGCAGCGGCCACATTCTGCGACTTGTCATTTCAGTCGGGGACACGTGGGAATGCAGATATCTGTAGCTGTGATTTGCAGACTGCATAACATGAATTCCCCTTAATGAGCAGAGCGATAGCGAGTCCATTCTTGGGCTGTCATGTTGTCGCCTGCTAAGTGGAATGTGCTCCGAATCTGAAGATCTCAATGTTACAGAGGTGAGCGCTGGGCAGCGCGAACACCAGATGGTCAAGGGGAAAAAAGAGTTGCATGTTTGTGTGCATGCATACATACAAAATCCATATGCACATTTTCTTTAGTGCGCAAACATTTATGCATGCACCTATGATTTCTCTTTCTCTCTCTCACACACACACACATATCTACTGACCAGTCCATTCTTCTTCAGGTCGGCCCACATGCTGGTGCCATCACCACCTCTCATAAGAACATGGTAGGTGAAGAAGTAGATGCCTGGCAGAGGACAGGTGAACTTGCCGGTGCTGGGCTCGTAGTAGTTGCCAACATTGGTCACAACATCATCGAATTTTAGTATTTCGCTCCCCTCGTGCTGCTTGCGTAGCCCGGCGTAAAAGGCAATTTTGGGAATGTAGAGTGAAGGTGAGTAGCCACCAGGGCCGGGGCCTGGGGGCCCTTGTGGCCCTGGTTTTCCCGGCTCTCCAGGGGGGCCTCGTACTCCAGGAGGGCCGGGTATCCCCGGTGGCCCACGAAGCCCGGATTTTATTTTCTTCCCAGAGTAATCCTGGGGTGGTGGAGACACAGCTGTTAGCTCCTGGCCAGGGTGAGATGTGGTATAGGGGTCGCATACCATCTTGCAGCTTCCCAACATTTCATAATGGCTCCCTGCAGTCCCAGCCTTCCTCCCTTTGGTCGTGTGGACCAGTAGCGGAATGGCCACCAGCAGTATTAAAACCATGGCCACGCCGACGGCAGCTCCAATCACACGCTTCCTGCGGCTGAGCCGCGACGCGGCCAGCGTCAGGAAGTCCTCTTCCCCCTTAGCTGGAATAGTGCCGGCCAGGATGAAAGCTCTCAGAGGACCAGCGGGGTAGGAAAAGGTGATAAAAATGCAGGAAAGAGTGTGGGGATTGCTAAAATAAAATAAAAAGGGAGCCCAGGGGTATGGAAAATCTAAAGGAATATTAAAGATGTCCACCTGAGCAGGTGGAGATATTTTGCAGCTTATTGCTGAAAAAGGCTTTTGCGTTTCTGTGACTTAACATAAAAGTCTCGGTGTCTCAGGTCCGTGGTGACGCATCCCAAAAAAAAAAAAAGAAAAAGAAAAAAAAAAGAAAATCCCACAATGCTCTTGTTGAAATCTGGTCCAACGTTTTTTGATCTTTGATCATACAGTTAATTATGAATAGCAGACAGAATCCACAACTAGAACTTATTGAAGCACTCAAATGAGGACTAACGACAAAATCATTTCAGAGTGGAGACGGAGGGACTGCTGATCCGCCTTTATGGGGTATTTACAGGGTTGTTTTTATTTTCGCTTGTTTGTTTGTTTTGACAGTGTGAAAACTTAAAAATGCAGTATTTTCTTTCACTCTGACCGTCTCATTGTGAGGGGGAAATGGAGATCTTTCCCTGTAATCATCATCTTATGACCTGTCCATAAAGGTGTGATGTCTTCTTTCTACATCCGGATCTGGAACAATGAGGGGAAAAAACAAATTAATAACTTATTTGTCCTTTTATTAACCCCCCCTTTAAATAAAAAAAAATATTCATCTAATAAATTATTGTTATAGAATTAGCAAAGTCGGATTGTTTTCTCGAATGACGCGAAATAAATACGCAGCGCGCTGAGAACAGCGAGTATTCCTCTGCAAATTTTCAACAAAATCACAAAAAGAAAAAACATTTTAAAAATTTACCACTAACTTACTTACTTTTTCTTTATTTTGCAAATGTATTGGGTGACAGAATTCACTTCCCGACAGCTCCGCTCTGACCAAACAAAAAAAGATCGAAGTACTTCGGCACGCAGGATGCGCCAGCAAAGTGATCAGACTTTCTTAAATCCCAGATCTTTTTGTCCGAAAGAACAAACTGACCAAGGGGCTGACTTCCCAGAAAATTATACCCAATATACGCTACAAATCTTTGTGTGCGCGTGTGAAGTAATTCCAAATGAAGGACAAACTAACGCTCCATTCGGCGCGTCTGTTCTCCGTATCGCTTATCGCGGTGTTTGGTCCACAGGCACTCCGACACCTGTTAGATCTCTCTCTCTCGCTCTCTCGCTCTCTCTCTCTCTCTCTCT
>BJFM01002555.1:54910-66205 GCA_016586285.1 Arothron firmamentum
GCGTGCGTGCGTGCGTGCGTGCGTGCGTGCGTGCGTGCGTGCGTGCGTGCGTGCGTGCGTGCGTGCGTGTGTGTCTGGTTCTAGCTCGAGCTTCAGCTGGCCTGCTGAATGCTAAACATCATTTAAATGCTCCCAGATGGAGCTCAGGTCTTTTTTTGGAACTCCATCTGTCTTTGTGATAGAACATGCCATCTAACAGTTGATTATTTGTCTTCTAACTCCGGTTAGCCGACCTTTTCTGACCAGGATCTCAGTATATCGCTACCAACAAATACAACACATGATTACATTTAAATATTCTTACCGTATCATTTGAGTGGAGCCATGATCAGTATTCTTAAATGTATTTTCTAAGCGAGCTGACAGTGTGGTGTCCTGAGCAGAAGTTCCTCCTCTTTAGGGATGTCTGCATATTTGATGTGTTATTGATCAACTGTGCTTTGAAACTGAGGAGGTTTGACGTGTGGATCGCTGTGTCAAAGGGTCCTGACAGGAGCCCAGATGTCAACATGTCACCTCAATGATTTTCTACACTAACATCAGTGCTCTTGGTATTGAGTTAGGATGATTGATTCGCAGCCCATCGTAAAGCCACACCCGACCCTGATCCCATCTCTCTAATATCTTTGCTTTGGCCGACTCACCGGCCTCCTCCCGCACCGTTCTTACTCCTCGCCCATTCCTCAGCCGTGAGCGATGTAAGGAGAGCCGATGGGCTTCATTGCCTCACTTTCAGAAGTAGGTCGGCCGGAACGGCATCTCCTCCCTCTGACGCAGGACGGACCACAAACGTTGCCTCATATTCCTTCATACATACACACACACACTCAGAACATAATAGGCTGTAACGCTGCAGCAGTGCTGGCGCTCACTCTGCTGAGTGTGAGAACATTTGTGGATGTTCTATGTTTAACACATCTGTCAGTAAAAAGAAGAGGCAGCGAAGATTATTTTAAGTTGCCTTTGTAAGAAAAGACTTTATATCTGTTGTGATCTTTAATTCGCAGCGTGACTGGCTGCTGGCTCAGATGAAACCTGCAAAATCTACAGAGGTTATTAAAGCTAATGAGTTTGTTTAATACCAGTGACATCAATTATCTCGATCTATTTTAGGATATTAGCTCCCAAAGTCCTCATTTTCTGAGCTCCTTCCACACTTGACCACGGGATCCTTGTAAACTCTGTGAAACTCATCATCCTGGTTCAGTTTGTCTCTGTATTTTCCTGTTTTGCAGGAAAGTTTGGAGTATATTTTCCTGGTTATATTCACGCTGGAGTGCTTCTTGAAGATAGTGGCATATGGGTTTGTGTTTCACGAGGGCGCCTATTTACGAAACTGCTGGAACATACTGGACTTTGTCATCGTTTTCATGGGGTAAGACGAGACCTGAGATTTCATTTAACCTCACCCAGGAGCACTTGGGGCATGTCGGTTGAAATTTGAATGTCCATTATCCGTATCAAAACTACCACAGACACCTCACTGTGTGTTTTGGTGATCGTTTCCTGCAGTCTCTTCACCTTTGCCTTGGATACCATCAACAAGATAGCAGGTGTGCCACTAGAGAAGGGCGGGGGCTTTGACATGAAGGCCCTGAGAGCCTTCAGAGTGCTGCGGCCCTTGCGCCTCGTCTCTGGAGTTCCCAGTAAGAGCCTGTGATACTGCAGTAAATGTGACCGTTTTGCACGCGCTCTGATTTTACTGTTGTCTCTCAGGCCTGCAGGTGGTGATGAACTCCATCCTCAAGGCCATGCTGCCGCTGCTGCACATCGCCCTGCTCGTCTTCTTGCTGGTCACTATATATGCCATCATGGGACTGGAGCTCTTCAAGTGCAAAATGCACAAAACCTGCTATTACACTGGCACAAGTAGGACAGTCAGGCTAAAAACACACAGTTATCATCGAATCCTCTATGTGCTCAGCGCTTCGGTCTGTTTGGTGCACAGATATCTACTCCACAGCAGAAGGTGAGCTGCCTGCACCCTGCGCTCAGGCTGGCAACGGACGCCGCTGCACCATCAACGGCTCCGAGTGCCGGCCTGGCTGGGAGGGACCCAACAACGGCATCACGCACTTCGACAACATCGGCTTCGCCATGCTTACAGTCTACCAGTGCATCACCATGGAGGGATGGACCAAAGTACTCTACTGGGTGTGTGAAGGCTTCTGCCACCAGATCCCCTAAACTTCAGCTGTTGTGAGTGTGAGTTGTTTGTTTACTCCAGTGTTGACTTCCAGGTGAATGACGCCATCGGACAGGAGTGGCCCTGGCTTTACTTCGTCCCCCTCATTCTGCTGGGTTCCTTTTTTGTTCTCAACCTGGTTCTGGGGGTTCTCAGTGGGTGAGACAACTGCTCCCCTCAGCTCCGTCTCATCCTTCCACGGTTCTGTAAAAGCATGGCCTGCTTTGCTCTTCCTCCCAGAGAGTTCACCAAAGAACGAGAGAAGGCCCGGTCACGTGGAGAGTTCCAGAAGCTGCGCGAGCGTCAGCAGCTGGACGAAGACCTGCATGGCTACATGGAGTGGATCACGCACGCTGAAGTCCTGGATGCAGACCGTGAGGGAAAAGGTCGGGAACCACCTGAGCTCCCATTACTTTGCGTATAACCACCAGGCTTATTAACGCCATTCTGTTGTCAGGACTGCTGCCTTTAACCAGCGGAGACTCGGACACAGACAGCCTGTACGGCCTGGAAGGCAAAAGCCGGATTATTTACTACTAGTGAGACTTCTGAAAGCATTGCACGTTTTTACAGTTCATGGCGGCGTGAAGTATTAAGCCGGTTTTATTCCACCCTTTTCAGCCGTCTGGCCCGTCGCTGGAATCGTTTCTTCAGGATGAAGTGTCTTGTGTATGTGAAAACCAAGAGCTTTTACTGGCTGGTGATGTTCCTGGTCTTCCTCAACACTCTGACCATAGCCACAGAGTACCACCACCAGCCGGAGTGGCTCACTTCCTTACAAGGTCAGAGGTGAATAAATGCATTCTTTTTTTTATATAAACTTTGTTTCCGGTTCCATCTTCTCACCCCTTTCCTGAACAGACGTGGCCAGTCGTGTGCTGCTGGTGCTCTTCATCATTGAAATGTTCATCAAGATGTACGCGCTGGGCCTCAGAGCATACTTCATGTCCTTGTTCAACCGCTTTGACTTCTTCGTGGTGCTGTGCGGAATCCTGGAGATGATCCTCTTCTCTGCTGGAGCCGTGACCCCGCTGGGCTTCTCTGTGCTCAGGTGCATCCGACTGCTGAGGATCCTAAAGGTCACAAAGTAAGATCTCCGCAGCCCCGGTGTTGCATCAACCTGTTGTTCTGTTTCGCTGGATTAAACAGCTCTGTGTTTTCCAGGTACTGGACCTCTTTGAGTAACCTCGTGGCTTCTCTTCTGAACTCAGTGCGCTCCATCGCCTCTCTGCTCCTCCTCCTCTTCCTCTTCATTGTCATTTTCTCGCTGCTGGGGATGCAGGTGTTCGGGGGGAAATTCAACTTCTCCGATCACAGACCAAGGCGCAGCAACTTTGACAACTTTCCGCAGGCCCTCATCAGTGTGTTCCAGGTAAGCGCTGAGCAGCGTCTGAAACGCGACATGAATCTTTTGTAAGCGCCTGAATTCCCCGCAGATCCTGACAGGAGAGGAGTGGACAAACATCATGTATAATGGAATCATGGCCTATGGAGGGCCCGTGTTTCCAGGCATCCTGGTTGCCATCTACTTCATCGTCCTCTTCGTCTGTGGAAACTGTATCCTCCACGTGTCGTCAGTCTTATACTGTCGTTTGATCGCTTTGCTAGTAGTTAAACATTCACTTAAAGACTGTATCAGAGTCAACGTGACATATTGGCATCCCAAAATATAAGAACCATGTTATGAATATGAAGCTTTGGTTTTCCTGAGCTCTGAGGTCAGATATCCTCCTCAACGTCTTCTTGGCCATCGCTGTGGACAACCTGGCAGAAGCAGAGAGTCTCACTTCTGCTCAGAAAGAAAAGGCAGAGGAGAAACTGAGGAGAAAATTACTCAGGTGAATTATTATAAGGACGACGTGAGGTCCTCAGACGGCCCGCACAAACTCTCCTTTCTTCCATCCAACCAACCATCCAGGTCCAAAATGCCCGAAAAGACAGATGAGGAGAGAGAGAGGATAGCAAAGAAACTGGCAGATCAGAGAGCCAAGCTGGAAGGCATGCCCACCACAGCTAAGGTTAGCATTCAGTCTGGCGCCAGCGTCGAGCTCGGCTGTGATGTTATTCACAAAAGTTCTTGTTATTATTGATGCTTTTCGTTTGCATCAGCTTAAAATTGATGAGTTCGAGTCCAATGTCAATGAAGTGAAAGATCCCTTCCCGCCTAATGACTTCCCAGGTAGCACAGCATGTCTGATAAACAGAGAAACCAATAAAATCAATAGATAGCCTGTGTTTAATTACTTGTTTCTTCCAAATTGCAGGGGATGATGAGGAGGTGGAGCCTGAAATTCCCATCAGCCCTCGGCCCAGACCAATGGCCGACCTGCAGCTGAAGGAGGAAGCTGTTCCGTTGCCTGAAGCCAGCTCCTTTTTCATATTTGGCCCTCAAAACAAGTATGAAGAGAAACACCAACCTGGCAATCGTCATGGCAACAGGACAGGTTACAAGCCCTGAGGCTGATCTCTGTCTGCCTTTATCCATCAAGGTTCCGCAAGCTGTGTTACAAGATCATAAATGCTTCATCCTTCACCAACTTGATCCTCCTCTTCATCCTGCTGTCCTCCATCTCACTGGCTGCTGAGGACCCCATTGACCCAAAGTCCTACAGGAACCAGGTAACCAACCAGAATCCGATCTTCCTGTGTGGGGGCAACAGTAGCAGCTGGAAGAAGACCAAACTGATGCATCATTCTTGCCTTTGCTGCAGATCTTGTCTTACGCAGACATTGTTTTTACGACGGTCTTCACCATTGAGATCGTTCTGAAGGTGATATGAGCTCTCACGACACAGATAAGACAACTTTTTGGATTTGTTTAGGTTAATAGTTTTGTCATACTTCATGTTTCTGCCCAATAGATGACAGTGTATGGAGCGTTCATGCACAAGGGCTCCTTCTGTCGGAACTCCTTTAACATCCTGGATCTGATTGTGGTGGGCGTCTCCCTGCTTTCCATGGGGATGGAGTGAGTGATCAGACTTCTGCATCAACAGTATTAAAACAATTTTGAGCATTTATTTAATAGATAAGTATAAAAAAAAAAAGACTGCTGGGTTGTGTCTTTTATGCAGATCCAGCGCTATTTCTGTGGTGAAGATTCTCAGGGTGCTCAGGGTGCTGAGACCCCTGAGAGCCATCAACAGGGCCAAGGGGTTAAAGGTACGACTCTGGCTCTGAAACCAACAGCAGGAACATTACGTTGAAACCGCTAAAAATGACTAGTTGACGGCAGAAAAAAGACCACAGATGTGTACTTGACTCCCTTTAATGAGCACTGTTTGTGTGTGACGGCAGCACGTGGTCCAGTGCGTGTTCGTGGCCATCAAAACCATCGGCAATATCGTCCTGGTCACCATGCTGCTGAATTTCATGTTTGCCTGTATCGGAGTCCAGCTCTTCAAGGTGGGTTTGTGAGAATGAAACCACCACTTGGGCGCTATGATACAGTTATTTCTGGACGCTTCTGCTTTAATTCTAGGCCTCCAGCAGCTCAGGTGTATATTGGTCACTAACGCCCTGCCTCCCCTCCTACAGGGTAAATTCTACAGCTGCACAGACTCATCCAAAATGACAGAGGAGGAATGCCAGTAAGGAAAAAAAACAGCAACACGCGGGAAAATAGTGCACTGGCAGGCTGTTCCTGAGGGAGCGTTCTGTGTCTGTTCTCAGGGGGTTCTTCTTAAAGCACATGGAGAATTCCCTGCAGGACACGGTGCTGGCCAAGAGGGAGTGGCTCAACAGCGACTTCAACTTTGACAACGTGCTCTACGGCATGCTGGCTCTCTTCACCGTCTCCACCATCGAAGGCTGGCCAGAGTGAGTTGGCCTTCCTGTCTGGCTGACTTTCATCACGATCATTTCATTATAGTGATATTGAGTTAGGGAAATAATTCTGTTATCCTGAGCCAGAGAAGGTTTAAAAGGCAGTATATCACCATATCTGCTAACATTTCATCTCCACAAATGATCCTGATCCTATCTTCGTCCCGCTGCTTTCCTCCGTTCATCTCGCTGTGTCTGTGTGCAGGCTGTTGTACCGGGCCATCGATTCAGACAAAGAAGACATGGGCCCCGTCTTCAACAATCGCGTGGATGTGTCCATCTTCTTCATCATCTACATCATCCTCATCGCCTTCTTCATGATGAACATCTTCGTGGGTTTCGTCATCGTCACTTTCCAGGAGCAGGGTGAGCAGGAGTATAAAGACTGTGAGCTGGACAAGAACCAGGTAGGGACCCACGCTCGTCGATCACCACTGAGAGAACCCGCATCGACGTCTCCCAACCCGCCCTCTGCTCCCCCTGCAGCGTCAGTGTGTGCAGTACGCCCTGAAAGCTCGTCCCCTGAGGTGCTACATCCCCAAAAACCCCTACCAGTACCGAGTCTGGTACATCGTCACCTCCTGCTACTTCGAGTACCTCATGTTCTTCCTGATTATGCTCAACACGCTCTGCCTGGGCATGCAGGTGCGCTTCAACACGGACAACAGTCCATATTAATGGCTGCAGCGGGACTGACATTCATTTCCATTTTCAACAGCATTGCAAGCAGTCGGAGCACGTGACCAAGCTCTCAGACACGCTGAACCTGATCTTCACTGTGCTGTTCACCGTGGAGATGATTCTCAAACTTATGGCCTTCAAAATAAAGGTTAAAAAAAGTCTGCTCAGTTGTAATGGTTCCTGTTAACGAGCGTCCTGGCCTCTCCCTGCAGGGCTACTTTGGAGACCCCTGGAACGTCTTTGACTTCATCATCGTCATCGGCAGCGTGGTGGATGTCATCCTGATTGAAGTTGATGTGAGTCGTTTGTTGATCCTGATATCAGATGTTGATGGTAATCCCAGCTGATATCCTGATGAGTTTAAAAAAGTGAATTTATGTCTGATTTGCATTTGATCAATGCTCTGACTATGAAAAATATTGACCCCCCCCCCCCCACAGGTGATTGGTACTGGCTCACAGGAAGGGGTCAGTACTGTTGTTAACCACCTTCGTCATCCACTCCGCTGTCCCCGTTGCATCCTTCACCATCAGCAAATAACCAAAACTGCTGACTCTGATAACATTATTCCACGCCTCCTTTTGATTAATATTTCTATCAGTCTGCACAAAGCAAAGACGTGACGTGAACGGCACACGAGTGCCTGTCCTGTCGTTGTTTGGCCATCTTTTGCAGTGCATCAGCCACACCTTTACCACGCACAAACACCAGCTTGTAACAGATTTCCTCACCGTTCTCTGTCGTCTGTCCTCCATCCATCCAGCCGACACACCCCTGGCTCACTCGTCTGTCTGTCCCCCACAGGCTGCCCTGGCCTCCAGTGGAGGACTGTACTGTCTCCATGGCTGCGCTGTAAATATCTGATCTGCACCGCTGCATGAACCTTGCTGTGTGAGCACTTCACTGTGATCTCCACTAAACTGTCCGTCCGTCTGTCGAACCCGTGTGTAAGATGATAACACCTCAAGATGTTCCTGTTCCAGTTCGCACCTGCAGGACGCTGGCGTTGAATATAGCTGTATTAATTCATTAAAAAGTATTAATGAGAATTAATGAGTATTAAACTGCCCTGGCCTAAAATAGATTCATATTTTCAGTGTGGCTCTGTCCTTTTGCATGAGTTACAAATTGATATTAATTATAATTTAATTAATCAACTCATCAGAGGTGAAAAAGCGTCTCTAATACTAACCTTTCTTTGTGATCTGTGTAACACAAATGTTTAACAGTGGGTTAATGCTACATCTGCTTCGAGCTCCTCATATATATGATATAATAACCTTTATCAAATGTTGCTGATGGGTCTTCATCGTGCCGTCTCTTCGTTGGCGCAGGATACAAACCCCATGCAAGAGATTGCGGTGAGCCAAACGTTTGCCTTAATGAAAAATAGCATATTTTGTATTTTTCCTTTTTAATCAAATCCTGTTTTTGAGTATAGGACCTTGAAAACGCGTCGGTGTCCATCACGTTCTTCCGACTCTTCCGTGTCATGCGTCTGGTCAAGCTGCTGAACCGCTCAGAGGGAATCCGTAACCTGCTGTGGACCTTCATCAAGTCCTTCCAGGTCCGTTGCTCTAGCCTCCATTGTCAGGACTGGTTTTAGTACCATTTTCTCTTGACCCGGAGAGTGTGAGTGCGTGACTGTGCCGGTGTTCTGTCCTCAGGCTCTCCCTCATGTAGCTCTGCTCATCGTGATGCTCTTCTTTATCTATGCCGTCATCGGCATGCAGGTACTTCCTATTCCTGCAGGAATTAACTCTGATTGTGCACATTTCCAACATTTCTGTGTTTGTGGTGCACCCTCCTTTAGGTATTTGGAAAGGTGGCCTTAGTGGACGGCACCCAAATCCACCGCAACAACAACTTCCAGACATTCCCTCAGGCTGTTCTCATGTTATTCCGGTGAGCCCGGACTGTCAGCTGGGTTACCATTGGTTACAAAGTTCGAGCTAAGGTCTGTTGTCATGTCCAGATGTGCCACTGGAGAGGACTGGCAGGAGGTCATGATGGCTTCCATGTACGGAAAGAAGTGTGACCCCAAGTCTGAGGTCCTGCCAGGAGAGGAGTACACCTGTGGCTCCAACTTTGCCGTCATCTACTTCCTGAGCTTCTATTGTCTTTGTGCCTTCCTGGTGAGCAACCACGTCACTATTTCAGGCTGGAACAGCGTTGCAGACGCAGGCTGACGTCCTTTCTTACATCATTTGAGATCCTGAACCTGTTTGTCGCTGTGATCATGGACAACTTTGATTACCTGACTCGGGACTGGTCCCTCCTCGGCCCGCACCATCTGGACGAGTTTAAGAAGATCTGGGCAGAATACGACCCTGAGGCCACGTACGAACGAACATTGCTCGCGCTCTCACGTGCACGGTGGACGTTTACATGAGCAGGTGATTCTTTGATGTCACAGGGGGAGAATTAAACACCTGGACGTGGTAACTCTGCTGCGACGCATCCAACCTCCACTTGGTTTCGGCAAATTCTGTCCTCATCGAGCTGCATGCAAGGTGCTTTATCGCCTCCATTAGACTCACTCGAGTGCTTTGCTTAGTTTGATTTCGGTTTGTTGGCTCTGTCAACTCTGTAGCGGCTGGTTGGCATGAACATGCCTCTGAACAGCGACGGCACGGTCACCTTCAACGCCACCCTCTTTGCTCTGGTCAGGACTGCTCTCAAGATCAAAACCGAAGGTACAAAAACCCACAGTTACATTTTTACGGTAAATCTTATTGACATTTCATTGGATGGTTCTGAGCAGGTAACTTTGAGAAGGCCAACGAAGAACTGCGAGCCATCATCAAACAGATCTGGAAACGCACCAGCATGAAGCTCCTGGATCAGGTCATCCCCCCTTTAGGAGGTGATGCTACCGACTGGCTCGAATTTGGAAAATGGTTGATTTTTGTGTGTCTGACAGCAGCAGGATGTCTCTGTTTTCAGATGATGAGGTGACCGTGGGGAAATTCTATGCCACCTTCCTTCTCCAGGACCATTTCCGCAAGTTCTTGAAGTGTCAGGAGGAGTACTATGGCTACCGGCCCACCAAGAAGAGCGCGTCGGGCCCAGAGATCCAGGTGAGCATAGTATTTTTGCCACGAATACAAAGATTCTGATTATGAAAAATGCTTTCTTATTTGGGAGGACGTTTGTTACATGGAGCTTCTTTTTCTGCCTCTGGTTTTCAGGCGGGTCTGAGGGCCATCGATGAGGAGCTGGCTCCAGAGATGCACAGAACCATTTCAGGGGACCTGCAGAATGAGGAGGAGATGGACAGAGCGATGGAGGCGGGAGAAGAAGGCATTTACCATGTAAAAACACAAATTTTTTAAAAACAATAATCAGAGCCTAAGCACCATCACCTCACCGCTCGGACCTGTATTTGTAGCGATCTCACAGTCTGTTCGGTAACCGCGGGGACGCGTTCTCCTCCGATCCAGTCAACGAGCACCCCCAGCACGTGATCAATCAGCGGCCACTCAAGTTCTCCGACAGCCAGCCCGAAGCGCCGCCGCACTCGGATTTTTTCACTCCGACGGCACCAAAAAGCAACACCAACAACAACGCTTTTGCAGAGTGAGTCCAAGCATGTGCTGTCCACCGAGGACACGTCCACTGATAGATGAGCTTTTTTTGTTCTTTATTCTTTCAGGTTGTCCCTTGAGAGTGAAGGCAGCCCAGAAGAATTTTATCATCCAGGTGAAGACGCAGAGACAGGTGTGACATTCAGTCCAGCGGGTTTAAATGCCTGATCACATGCTGCAGCACTTTTCTACAACTCTTCAGTGGTTTTGCAGATGTTTCCTTTGTAATGGAAACGTCTTTGTCACTTCTCTCTTTAGACAATACGCCTTCCTGGAACCTCACAGTCAGGACGGATAGAACACAGGTGAGAGTTGCTCACACCCTCCACTGTATGTGATTATCACTGGCTCAGACGAGCGATGGGCACAAATATTCTCTCTGCAGTTTCCTTACGTGCCTGAGCGCAGTGGCAGCCAGAGTCAGAGCTCCAGTTCTGCCACCGACCGGCTCGTCCAGGAGGTAAGACGCGAGGCGTGACTGACTTTTAACACCTGCCTCGTCATTTACCCCGTTAGCAGCAGTTGAATTTGTACTTCTCCCCCAGGCTCTGGTGAGCGGGGGTCTGGCTTCTCTGGCCAAAGACCCCAACTTTGTGTCCCAGACCAAGGAGGAGATGGCGGACGCCATGCACACGACCGTAGACGACATGGAGAACGTTGCCCAGGGTATCCTCAGCCAACGTGCCGGCCCCATCCTGCCGGCGAAAAAGAAGCGTGCCGTTCCCCTACCTCCTCCCCCGGCTCTTGACATGGCCTCGCAAACATCTGCCCCACCAGATCCAGCTGTGAGGAGAAAGAGACGCCCGGTCCCCATAATTCCCTCATCGCAGGGGTTGTCTGGATCTAACTCCCAAGTATAGAGGTCAGGTGGTTGTCTTAAGTATTTTTTTTAACAGCAGACACTGGCTCCACCTCCAGTGAATTCACCTGTCCTGTTGACCACATAGGAACCTCCATCTTGAAGTCTGGCTCCACTTTAATTTAAAGAAAATACAAAAAAAAAAAAAATACTAAAAA
>BJFM01002557.1:0-16324 GCA_016586285.1 Arothron firmamentum
TATATAAGCAGCGTCGACCCAAAAACACGTTCAGTATCGAATGTACCAATAACATCACTCATTCACATATTCACAATCCTGAAAGTCTTGTGTGAAAGGAGAGGACAGAGATAATGTTGGTTTTTCCTTTTCAAACTATAGCTGCAATACAGATCAAGGATGTGTACCATGAAATACGCGCTGAAGCTCTGATTACTTACTTAATTATGAAACAAACTCCTCTTGACATCCTTTTTTTTGTTGCTATTTGGAGTTATCTGCTCCCCGGAATTGTTTTAGATATGCAAAAGCAGTTCTAATGTGTTTGTTCTGCCTTTATTTTTGTATAAAAGCGGCGTGCTGTATGTACGCTGCAGTATGATTTCAAACATGCGTTTCCTGCCCTGTTCTGTCAGGGCCTGATTGTAGCGCTACCTTCAAGACTAATGCTGATTTGCCAGATTGCGCCAGGTTTAGAATTTTTGATAAATAATCTTTGAGAAGGTTTGATTTTTGTCTCGCAAATATCTGCCCTCGTCGTCTGAGCGCAGCGTGTTTGAAATGCACGTGTCGCATTAGAGAGAAGGACGATCCGCCGGGATCTGAGCTGAGCATCCCGAAGAGCTCAAAAAGCGCGCTTGAGTCCGGAGCACTCGCGGCAGAACTGCTGAATAATGCATACAGGCATAAATTACTCCGCAATGTTTCAACAAGACTTTGTTTACTCAAGGAAAAAAAAACAAAAACAACTGAGAATACAGATTTCAGATCTGGATCTACGTTTTTTTGCACATTGGCGTGTTGTTCGTTAGCGTTGTAAGGAGCTCTGAAGTTTCCTGATTTCAGCATTTATATGCTGTTGTTGCTGATCCAACCTGATTCTCTCTGGTCTCGTCAGAACCATCCAAGCTTTCTGCTCAACAGATGACGCCAAGCTCAATGTCAACAATGAAGAAGAAGAAACCAGTGTCAGCTACATCCCATAAAAACAGCACAGCCTACAAGTCAGGGTGGTTGATAGTATTATAAAAAAAAGAAAGAAAGGCAAAACAGCTTTGACTGTCAAAGCTGAAATTCATCAGAAAATTACCAATAGGAGAAAAAAAAAACCATTTTTCACACATTTTGAAAAAAAAAAAGAAGTTTTAAAACCAAAAGAGGCAGCTGTCAGTTTGTCCTCTGTGTATGTGGAACCTTAAGGGAGGGAGGGCAGAGCGTGTCCCCGCGGAACATTGAGGAGAACCTCTAGGCTCGCATGCCACAGCGATCCTTCGGAGAACATAATCTGCCGCAATCTGACTCACCCTGGAGGTTTCCTCAGGGTTTAAGATGACCTCAGACTTTCAGAAACGGCAACGGTGAGGAGGAACTGGGAAAGGAGAGCCTTTCTGCCGCTGCTCGCCCACGTGAGAGAGAAGATGCTGCAGCAACGACTGACTAGGAAGGCCAAAAAGCAAAGAAACGAGGTGATGGCCTCTGAGCCTCATTAACTGTCCCGAGCCCGAGCACGCCACCGTGTGATAACGCCGGGCCTCTGTTGATGAAGCAGCTTTGGGATAACGACACCGTGGTGATTATAGCGCGCCTCGCGCCACCACGACGTAATTAACAGCTTGTTGACAGCATCATTAGTGGCAAGTGGGTCGTTGTGCGACCCTGGCAAGCTCGCCAGCGGACGTTTCCTCACGAGCTACTGAGCCCAGACTCAACTAAAAGAGGACTCACCCAGCCGGGTTAGACTCAGTCCGGGTAATAGTTTGTGCTAGGCTAAACTTGGATGGATGGGTGGATGGATGGATGGATGGACAGATGGATGGATGGATTTACACATAACCATAACTTCTGGTAAAACCTAAGGTGTAGCAGTCTCTGTTACTGTGATTGTAATCTATTACATCGATTCAGAAAGTCTTCAATGTTAGATGTGACCTAAAGCGCTGATATGGTCACCACCTGTGGGTGGAGTCCGAACCAACGAGATTCTGGATTAAAAAAAAAATTAGTTTCCTCCACAGGGTGTCTGGACTCTCCCTCAGAGATAGGGTGAGAATTGACGGGGGTGGGGGTGGGGGGCTCAGAGCAGAGCCGCTGCTCCTCCCCATCCAGATGACCTAACTGTGCTGATCAGGTTGCCTCCTGGACGCCCGTCTGATGAACTTTTGAGGACACGTCCCACCAGAGGGGAGGCTCCGGGATGGACCCAGGAGTCGCTGGGGGGGTGGGGGGTGGAGGCTATTGGGAGCGCCTCAGCATCCCCCCCAGGATCCACCCCATCAACCTGACCCTGGGTGAGGAGAAGAAAATGGCTGGATGGAGAGATGGATGGGATGGGTGTTATGCTATTTAATTATTTGATCAAAAATGAAAGCTGCCCTTATATCAGTAACCGATGGCAACGACACAGGCGGAAGCAGATGCAGAACGGAGGTCTTCAGCTGTCGACAGGTCTTACGGTTTAAATATTTAAACATCCCCTTTCTAACCGTGCCATATAGTCTGGAAAGCTAAATGTGACTTTATATATTTTTATTTATTTATTTATTTTTTAACATTGCGGAACAACTACATCATTTTTCTCATTTCCCACCTCCGGAGATGGGAGCAAACGTGCGACTTTCTCGTGTTAGTTTCAATATTCGCTCTCGAGAAAGCTCATATCATTTCAGACGTATCTCCACCTGCACGACTGAGCAATGGAAGCTTCGGCTCTCAGTTGACATCTCGCTAACAAGCGTGACACAAGCAGAATAACTACCCGAGACTGAAATAGAGGCCTCCGCGTGCTCGCAATTGTCAATTCGGCGGGGTGAGAGATAGCCAGATTCCTGGGCGATACAGCTGTCCATCAGCCCATACAATCAGTTTTCCTTATCTTTCATCAATCTGAATTACCACGGACAGCTTCAGATAACAGGCAGCCAATCCTTGCCCTGCGGCATCCGTCTCTTCCTGCCACTGGTTTCATTTCCACGAACGGCGCACATAGAAAAGGATGGCCACCATGTTGTTTTTTTTTTCAGGCAGATTCTTGGATCGCAGAAACCCTCGATCCATCGGGAGACGGCGCTCTGTTCCCAGCCCAGACGCAGCCGGCAGGTCTTTGCCGTCCGTAACGTTACTTTCTCTCGAGTTGTGGGTTTGAGTTCATTTCTCACATCTTCAAGTTGTTTGCACTTTAGTATTTAATTATAATTCTTTTTAATTTGTTTAACTTTTTGCTGATTCTGCTACGCGAGAGCCAAAGCATTCCTCCCGATGGGAGAAACTATTAAGGGAATGGTTCGATTAAAAAAAAGGCCCCTATCGTTACGCAATGTTAAAATTCAACCTAATAAAATCATCCAAGGCGCTTTCTTTCGGTGGTTGGTGATTTATGGACAGGACGTCAGCTCTGGTTCCTTCTTAGAACATGGTTCATGGGGCAAAATGTTGGCAGCTTGAAGACGCATTTAGCAGCTCACTGCTGGGTGCGGGGGGGGGGATGCAGTTAATTCCTTGAAATAACTTAAAGGCCAAGTCTCTAAATTTGTGATCCAGCAGGTATGTGACAGCAAAAAAGACAGCAGTCTCACAGTTAAACAAACCAAAAGTTTGGGCACACCTTCAAATGTTCTTTAAATGAGAAGGTGTGTCCAAACTTTTGGTCTGTACTGTACATTTATCTAGTTTACTGTAGATCCTGACAGAATCTCTGGTTGTAAGATGGCAATAAACAAACAAAAATCTTGCTCCCCTCAGAGTTTAACGGGCCAGGCTGCACGGGGCCTCTCTGGGCCACAGAAACATACTCCGTCCGCAGGGGATTGTCGGGAGGCCCTCCGGTGGAGGCCGTGACCACAGACGCATCTCAGCGCAAACTTGATTGGCGTCTCTGACAACCTCGGGAAAAATTGATTTGTGGCGCTCCTTCGGTTCTCCTGGCGGAGCGGAGTCTGTGCATCATTTGGATGCTGGCAGCTTCCACCCACTTGGATGGCGCTGTGACTGATTCGTCTGCTTCAAACACGATGTTTTCCCAGATGTTCATTCAGAAAGAGAAGAAAAAGAAATAAATAAATAATCTGCTGTTGCCAGTCAACATCTTAAACTCTCAATAACCTAATTCCTTCCTAATTGCTCATGTCTCAATCAGAAGACTCCAACATCGCAACCACTTGTAGGAAGACACTGAAAACACTTCAGAAGGGTTTTATTACTCATATTGGTGGACTGAATACTTGAATATATAAATGTATGTATAAATAAATACACTTGTCCTTAGAAAATAATCTCAAAAATCTTCTTCTGGTAACATATTTGTATGTGTGAGAGGCCAACAAAAGTATTTTAAACAGTATTTCAGTACATTGCATGTTTCCCCCTTAAAAGAAGAAAATGTTTTGAGTTTGTTGGTGATTTACGTTACATGCTACATTAGCAGCAGAAGATTAAAGAAGAGGTTGCTGCAGAAAGAACTTGCGTTTCCTTCTGCAGCACATCAAGCACTTGCGTTTGTGTGGAAGATAGCGTCTCGTATATGTATACGCTAGCACATGCACGCCGGGGGATGAGACTTGGACAGCTAATAACCCATCAAAAACCCAGACCGTGTTATCTGCACGAGGCTTCTGGGCGAGACATCCCGATGCTTCACAACATGACCCCCATTTTGCAGACAAATCAATCTTTGGGCGACGGGCTAATTGCTAGGAAACTTGCAGTGTGACCCATTAGGGTTTCTGTCCCACACACACACACACACACACACACCAAGCGATATGACAAGAAAGTGAGAGAGATAGAAAATACTCAGATTAATGGGGGGAAAAAAGAATGTAGGAATTCAAAAGGGGAAAAAAAAGTAGATATTTCTGCCTTAATCAGTGGGGCTAGCACCAGGCACAGAGATTATTAGTTAGCTCACAACACATCACAGCCTATTTGAGGAGCTCAATGAGACCTGCCAGACTTTTTTTTTTCTTTTCACATGAATGATAACATCAAATCCCATTATCTGACATGGCAGCAGGTTCGGTTTGATCCCCACCGAAGGCATGTGTCAACTTTTCCCTCTCTTTTCATTAGACGAGACGTTCGATAACGCGGTAAATACGAGACACGTCAAACGTAAATTGGAAGTTGTTAGAAAGTTTATCTGATGGTTTTAGACCGGTGAGTATTTGGGCCGAGGTATTTAGACAGATGAGCTTGACACCTATTGTTTTTTTTTCTTTGTCCTTCTTTTTGACGTACAGTATTTGAGCAAAACACTTAAAATAGTCTTTTTTTTTTATCATTCCAGTCAATTAATGCATTTAAAAAGTTGTTGAACGTCCATGATGCATTTTTTTTCAAAGTTAATTATAATTATGAGTGACAAATTTAAGATTTTTTTTTTTTAATTGAATGTGTTGATTTTTGTAAAGTGCAAACCAACTTGTCATGCTGTTGTTGCAGAGGTGTGTGAAGCAACATTTGAAACACAAGAACCAGCTGGCCCAGTAAAACAGAAAGGGAACCATTAATAAAGACGCCAGGACAGAGTTTTTCTTGTATCGGAGCCACAAACTCAAAGTAACATCTCAGCGATGAAGATGTGTCTCACCACAACCTTGGGTCATTTAGCTCTTCTACCCACAATGATGAAGAGCGAACATTGGAATTTGTTGGGCCGTCTTTACACAAATATGCACACACACACACACACACACACACACACACACATTCCTCTTCCACACAGAGCAAAAGACTTTCCAAATACTTGCTGAGTAGCTATCAAACATTTTCTTGATGAAGGACAGAGCTGCACCGAGCAGCCTTTCCAGATGTGAATTGACAATCTGTATCCAGTCAGTGCAAAAAAGGGGGGAAAAAAGAAAGGAGTAACCACAGTGTACAGACAAGGATCGATACAGCCTTTCCTCCTCTTCCTTGTTGCCTGCACCTCACAATTAACTCCGCCACAGAACTTGGACGCTTGAACATCCAACATTATGCCTGGATGTTGTATGCTTTTCTTGTAAATCAGCTTTCAGAAGTGGAATTATGAGACAAAAACCAGCGCAGATATTTCAGAGGGGAAGTTGTGACTCTGTGACACCGAAGCTTGAGCAAAGCTGCGGCGTCTGTGCTCAGAACAAGCTCGCCGTTAATTTGGAAGTGAACTGCGGACCCTCCGCGGGAAAATAATCCTTGTATATTTTGGAATTTCAAACGCCTGATGTCGCCGGGTCGCGGCGAGAATCCGACATCCCGCTTTCCCCACCTTGTTAATCCGCCGGCAGCGCTTCCGTCTCTGCTCGGCAGAAGGAGGTGTTTGCGCCGACAAAATCCAACCGCCGTCCCATCTGCGGCGCGAACTCGCCGGGGGACTGCTGATGCGGCTGCACTTTGTCAGACACGCTGCTCTCTTTATAAATGGCGGAGACGCCTTTCGCGCGCTCTCTCTGCTAATTGGCTGCGGCGAAGGCCGGCGTGCGGCGTGGGCCGTCCCGACCACGGAGAGGCAAACGGACACGCTCTGGAGGACGGCGATTGTTTGTTCGAGCCCAGCAGCTGGGGATTAAATGAGAGAGCGATGGTGGCGTTCAGAGACGCCCTGAAGTGGCCTTTCAAGATCCAGAACCCTCCCCCCCCCCACAGATTGCTGCCCTCTGCTGCATCTTTGGGAGGAGTATAGTTATTGCTCCCGTTACCCGGTCAGCTCCCAGAGAGGACATCATTGGCGAAGGTGAGTGTGAATTACACCGAGGGGTTGAAAAGCACCGTAAACGCACCGTCAGCTCACCTCCTGCTTCCTGTATACACGGAGGAAAAAAAACATGGATTCTAACAGAGATGAGAACAAAAGAGAGGGGGGAAAAAACAGAAGATATTATGAAATGAGAAGATTTATTCTATTCCGTTCGGTGAACTTGCTCCAGGGTGCTACGGCAGTGGCGATCGGTGGATCTGCGCACACACACCTCTTCACATTCGGGCTCTGGACACCCTCTGCTCATCTATTATCTTACTCAGCAATCACTGCTGAGGAACCCGTTCCTGTAGAAACTATGTCATCGCTGAAAAAAAACAAAGATCTGCTGTATTATTTTATTTTACTTCTGGTCTGTTAAGCACAACATTTCATCCGGGCAACAGTGAATCTCAAGGAAAAAAAAAAAAACACACACACACACCCTTTTCTGCATTTTGTCGACTGGATTAATACTGCCGCATTCTCTGTGCCATGAAAGCGGCCGTGCAGGGGTTTTTCTAGTCACATTTTCTCCAAAAAAGCAGAAAGGCTTTGGAGCTGTCAGCAAAAAGACGGAGCCAGAAACATAATCAACTTCTGAATAGAGTCTGGCACATGTGAGCCTTTCCGAGATACAATGGTTTCCTCCCAATGGACGAGACACAAACATGTCAACACATGTGAGTAATCCTCTAAACTCGAGGCGTACGCACACGCACGTGCACACACACACACACACACACACACACACACACACACACACACACGCACACACACGCACACAGCTTCACCAGGATCGACTGCTGCAGCGAGGATTTTCAGCCCGCCTCGCTCTGGAAACCTGCAGCCCTCTTTGCCTTTAATTACAAAAGCCGGCCCGGTAAAGAGCTGGAGGGGCCGGTTCCTGTTTCCCACAGGCAGTCACCCGTTTCTGGTGATTCCCACACATGGCCGAGATCCCCCCCCCCCACCACCACCACCACCACCTCTATTTCCAAGCAATATGTGCAATACGTCAGAGAATAGCGTGCACCTGATGACCTCCCCGCCGCCGCCAAATTGCTGTTCCATTGTCATGGCTCTCTCTCTTTCTCTCTCTCTCACTCCCTCTCCCTCCCTCCCTCCCTCCCTTCCATCCGCACAAACAACAACACCCTGCTTTTCACAGCGCACAATTAAAACCTCATCTTCTAGTGGCGGCGTGATAAAAAGGATACACTTAACTCGTCTTCAAATGGGTGAATATGGAATCTGCAGAAACTCTATTGTGCCGCGCTGAGGGATTCTGGGAGCCGCTCCTCCTCTGGGCTCAGTTAAGGTTCGGATTAGCGGCTGCCGCTGAGTTCACCGTGCGTGAGCTTCAGTCTGTTAGGCATCTGGCGAGAGACTCGTCTCTCACTTTAATTTAATACCATTTCCCAGCACAGTGGGGAGGAAACTGGGGGGGGGATCAAATAAATTATGCATTTACCATAAGATGCCACCTGTACTCGTTTCCTGCGAGGTAGATACTGAACTAACTGGATGCTAGTGATGTATGTTGGGTGTGGAGATTACGAGTACAACAAGGATTTATCATGAGCTATTATCATTCATGAGCTCCGCTGCTTTCTTTTCAGTTTTGCGGATTAATAGCTTCATTTCAAATTCCAGTTGTGATTTCCAAACGCGTCCACAACAACGGACCTCTTAACCAGAGGAGCATTGCTATGCAAGCGGTTACTAAAAGCCCTGGATTGCCATTGCCTGCGCCAACAATGTGCCTAATTTTTAGGCGATTTAGCCGGTTGTTCGTCTCAGTTGGGGGACAGGTCTTTGAATCTTACCGGACCTTTGAGATGTCTGCGGAAAATAACAGAGCGGACAAAAGTGCAAAAACACGAGGTGGCACGGTGACGCCGGAGGCTAAAGGCTGTCATTACCTTCCGTGCCGCCTCCGCTCAATCAGCAGCTCATTCAAGCTTGGACCTATAAGTTAACGCCGCGCCACTTTTTCCCGCCATTGCACAGGCGGGCCTGCCGCACGCCACGGCTGTTCCGTTTAGGCTGCGGAGCACGAGAGCGTCACAGAAGGCCCAGCTGGTCCCGCAGTAAGATGGATGAGGGGAACCCGGCGGCGGAGTGTGGCCCCCGGCAGATGAGCCTCTCTGCTGCTCCATGTGCTCGCACGTCGTTTCCTTTAATTCCAGCTGAAGATCGGGCAAGGGCACAAAACGGATTTCCAGCGCAGTGTCGCTGAAGATGGCTCTTGCGAGCGTTCGGTGTAACCCTAAATTAATTCCACGTGCTGGTGTTCAACTGGTCCTCCATCAGGACCCCTCGATCGGTTGTTGTATCATTGATATCGCCATACTTTTAGCATGACGCTCTGTCATCGTTCCAAATCAGACCTGTTGTCTGTATTTACCTGAAAATGCATTTCTTACAATAAAAAGTAAACAGTGGCTGTGAGCAGCTTCATGCTATTACGATGCTGATATTGAGTTCTTTTATGAGATCCAGTAACTCTTGCAATGGCTGCTTATTATTATTCCCTTCTCTGTTCACACTCTGTTGCACAATTAAAGCTCCGCCAGTTTTAAAAATACAACCTCCCCCCCAGCTTCACCCTCCGCCCATCGCCGTCATCACAGCATCACATCACAGGAGGAAAACACGCACGGGCACAACCAATTCAGGGCCTTCTTTAAATTGAACTATTTTTCTGTCAGTTTGCTTCTTTTTTTTTTAATATATGTGTCATCCCTGTCCTGAATACTTGCGCTGGATTGTGCACGGAAGCCACGGCATCTCTGTGTCTCAGGCCGCTTTGGCTAGCTTTGACACTTTTATTACAGCTGTCTGCAGCCTCACAGCCTCAAAGAAAACACTGGTTATTGTTTTATGTGAAACGTATTACAGTCGTGCACGGCTGGATAGTTTTATGCATTATACAGTCGCAGTAGTCGCACGCATGCGTATCGTAGTCAGGCGCGATTGGACCGTCACTGCTAACGAAGCCTGTCTCAACCCAACCAAAGGCATCTGAAATATGGACTTGCAGATAAGTCGTTGATGAAACGTCAGGGTGACAAACGAAAAATCGGATCTTTAATAAACAGGGACGAGCTGGCGTGTGCGGGAAAAACAAAAGCAGGGGCCTGCCGACAGAAAGCCATCTGTCATGTCGGTGAGAGGGGAGGAAAAGTAAGAGAGGAAAGACAGCGAGAAAGAGAGAGAAAGTGGAAGTTGAACATGTACTTTGCTGATATCCTGGGAGGGGAGGGCTTCTCACAGCTTCTGTGCAAATGATTCACGATAGCCAAAAACTGTCTTAGCGTGTTTATATTTGAACCACGTGACCCCTCAGGTTAGCAGGTTTTGATGTGGCGATCGCAGCCTTTCTCTCTGTGTGATAAGACGATAATCACACAACTTCCATTTTAATGCTAAACGCACAAGACAAGATTTAAAAGACCCCTCAGGCCAACATTTGATCAGCTGAGAGCCGCTTTCAGGTTTCCGTAATCTGAGCGACTATAAGCTGCATACTTGATGAACCATCTAACTCTGCACTTATACACCAAGTTAAATATTAATATTTCTTTTTATTATTTATATCAAATAATAGATCGGCTCTTAGCTATTATCATTGAATATGTATTCTATTAATCTTGGTCGTATCCTTATTGTGAAGCAAGAGAAAATGCCTTTTAAAAGCAAGGCCAATTAATATTAAACACACACACACACACACACACACACACACACACACACACACACACACATACAGACACACAAGTCAAAATAAAGGCTTTCTGTCTAACTTCAAGAATATTCTTCTGCCTTTAATTTTGTGGTGCGCTTAAGATGTTTCCCTGCATGACCTTTGTTGTGTTTTTTTGTCGTATATCTGCTAAGATTTCATGTCTGTTCTTGGGAATGGATCCATACAAAATGCAGATTTGGATATGTGTTTCCTGTTACAACGTTCACGAGCCGACTTGCACCGACTCGCCGCA
Source organism: Arothron firmamentum (assembly GCA_016586285.1). NCBI lineage: Eukaryota > Metazoa > Chordata > Actinopteri > Tetraodontiformes > Tetraodontidae > Arothron > Arothron firmamentum. The sequence goes on from BJFM01002557.1 coordinate 10,696, forward strand.
CTGATAATTGGCCCCTTTAGCTACCCACCTGTGGGGGCTTTTGAAGAAGTCTTCACAGATGTGTGGAACTGCAGGCTGGACGCATTTCAGGTGCTTAATGTTTCAAAAGCCTATTATTGCTTTTACCCTGGAAGACGATGACCATAAAACCAGTCTGTGGCTTTATTTTCATCCTTTTTGTAAAGCCCACAGACATTTTTCCTACTTTACTGATCAGTTAATAAATATATTTCCTTTCTGGACTCCAACTCTCCCACACTTTCCAACGATTGTTTGCCCTGCACATGCACATCTCTTCCTACTAGCACCGACCCTCATCTGTGTCATCAGGTTTTTGGTTAAAATGAGCAACAGTCACTGGAGACGATTGTTCATGTCCACGTTGAGGTGAGGCTGCCTCTGCGCAGACCTCCAGTATTCATGACACCACCTACATGTTTACTGGGGCTGCACAGGTTTAAAAAACATCCTTCCACCCATTTCCTGTTAACTGCCACTTTCCCCTGATAGGGGTCCAGGCGGGTCGTTGTAGCCCATTCCAGCAGTCATTGGATAAGAGGCCAGACCATCAGAGTGTGCGCACACACACACACACACACACACACACACACACACACACACACACACACACACACAACACTCACTCAGACCTCCAATCAACCTAATGGGCGTCTTTTGCTGGAGGAAAGTGGAGTTCCTGGAGAATAGGCGCACGCACAGGGAGAACCTCAGAGAGGCCCAAAGTGACACCAAACCTTCTCGCTGTCTTTGTGAGAAAAGACCAACACAAATCCATAAGATCTAATGAATCCTTGTCTAACTGAACACACAGAAATGACCTTGCGGAAGCCTTAATCCTCTTTTACATCAGTTCCTCACAGTCTGGTCACATGACAGCAAATTCCTCAGCCTGCAACGCCTGCGACTCACCAGGGTAAAATGTGGACAAAGGCCAAGATTTATTAACAAGAAAAAAGGAAAAAAAACAGCAAACTGGACATTCCACCTCAGATTCGGACTTGCACGTGTGCAGTGGGTCTTTTAAACAGGTGCAAAAATCGACTCCAGCTCACCGGTGAGAACTTAAAACTGCAGTGATCCGAAGAACCAACACACCATTACAAGTGCAACACCAGAGCGTCGGCGCCGTGTTGATTAAAAGGCTGTGAACCATCTGCCATGTTGTGAAGGCTGCACAAAGAGATTGATGATGTTTATCATGTTTCTATAAAACTCCAGAGGTGGCTTCAAAGCCAGCTCATAACTGGCCTGCAAATCGATATCTGTATGTCAGACACGGCAAAGCTGATGGAGGAGCTGGCTCCATCCTGTGCACTTGTGTGTGTGTGTGTGTGCGCGTGTGTGTGTGTGTGTGTGCGTGCGCACGTGCACATGTGTGCGTGTATGTAATGTCGGTCTGAAATTGAAGCATCTGCTCCTGAGCACATCTATTCCAAAGGTGAAAATAGGTTCCAAACGAATCAAAGTGTTAGCTTGAAACGAAGAGCAGCAGTGTTAAAGATAAATAACGAATGCATGTAGTTTGTACTGCTGAATTTAACTGTATGCAAGATGCGTTTTAAAGCGTGAACGAGACTTCCCACGTGGGCCGACTAGCGGATTTCATCCTGGACGCGCTCATATTTGAATTTTATCGACTAATTTTAATCAACCACTCTATTGTTCCCCTCATCTGTGCACCATTTATCCCAATTAAATCTGCACCGTTTCATGCTGATGAAGGCCTTTAATTGAGCCATGCTGATTCATCGTTGAACACTTTAAAGCTGTAGGTTGGATAAGGACTGCAGTTACTATCAGACAACATACCATGAATCTGGTCCTTATCTCTCACTCCTATCGGTCGTATTTATCAAAACGTTATCTTATCTCTCTTTACCGTTGGCTTTTACAAATAGACGCTAGTGCATACCAGAATTATTCATATCGTTAAAGAACTGGTGAAGTTTCTGTTATAGATTGTTATAGATTATGTAGAAAACTTGGGGATTTACGACATTGTAATGACACCAGAGGGACATTATGGATGCTTTTTCGAGATTCGGTTGTGGTTTATGACCGTAGAAGATGAGGATTCTGGTTCATTTTCTTGTATTTTAGGTTAGATTGCATAGCTGAATGATTGGAAGTGGTGGAGAGATTGTCTATTATTAGACACACACACACACACACACACACACACACACACACACACACACACACACACACCAGCACAGGGCAGGTGATATGGAATAGATTCATAATGAATCGTCAAGAAAAGGTGATAACAAGGTTTTGGTGTGAAGACGGAAAATAGCTATTTCCTGTCACCGGAAAAGTTCAACCATTCCGGTTTAGTGTTTTTAAAAACACAGATCTTTTATTCCGTGCGCTTTTTTGTTCAACGTTAATCAAAGGGCGCGGCATTAATGCGACATGCGAAATATCACATGTGGATGACATCACTGCGCCGCTGCTCTGGCGTGAGATGTGCACATCCACCTCGGGATTTATTGAAAAGATGGCAGTGGAACTTGCGCATTCCAAAGACGGCACCAACATCTTGTTACCTTTGCTTTAATTCCCCGTTTGGACAGAATGGTTATGTAAACCAATAAATCGGTGCACGCAGAGATTTGAATGCGGTTTACTGACTGGGTACTTCTCAGGCAACATGTTTTAGAAATGGTGACCTTTTCTGTAAGCTGCAAATGCAGTTTGAAGTCAGCTACAGGAGCATTAAGAAACTCCCACGGGCAGAATAATGTATAATTTCAACTTTCTTCACCGCTGACTCATTTATGAGGTTTGAGACTAGCTCTATTTGAGAAAAAACTTGTTGTTAGAAGCAGAGGTCAGGATGAGACGGTTAGACTTGCCTTAAATGTTCTGAAGAAGAAAACGGCAATAGGTTAATGTTCATCTGTATAGATCTACAATTCAATATTGGTCCGTGCAGAAACCTGAGGATCCCAAGCAATGAAGTCAGAGTTGCTCACATAAACGATGTAAAGGAGAATCATACCAATATAGCGCTTCAACTTAATGCACCTCCCTCTGCTTTTAATTTTATTTTTTTGTCTGAATTTCTCTTTAGGCTGAATAAGCAACGTGCATCAGGCGTTAACCACGCCTCGGTGGCTCACCTACTATCCCTGCCAGAGTCCATCCCAGCAAAGCAATTCGCTGATTTATCTCTCGTTATTGTTATCTGTGTCGTTTAAAGAGTCATAATCAGATTTCACTAATCAAATGAGCGTTTGAGGCCGATTGCTGTCATTGAAAAAGGAACAACCCAGGCAGTCACAGCACATCTGGCATACAGTCTGGACCAGGGCACCGGTGCTGCTGGTGACTGACTGACTGACTGACTGACTGATTGACTGACTGACTGACATGGCTCATTTTGCCAAAGACAAGCATATGGCGTAGGACGGAGTACGGGCCTCAGAATGGCATCCCGCCTGGTTGGGAACGTGCCTCTCACAGAGCAAAACAAATGAGAAAGAGGACATGATCGCCAACCCTGCGCACAAACACAGCCGCAGATTCTCTTCGAAAACAAGCTCCACCGGGCCTCAGGGGTATAAAGATACCTTTTCAAAGGAGTTCATGTCAGACAATTACCAGTATTTGCATTTCCTTCACGACATCCTAATATCTACGAACTCCACAGTATCTTCCAACTCCCCGCTGCTGACTCGCTATCGACAAAGAAATGAACACTCAGAGGCTGCAAAACGCGATATAAAGGGTGGCCCGCGGAGCAGCCAGCTGCTGCTAGGTTTCATGCTGACACGTATGAGTGAGGAATGTCGTGTCATACTTCATGGCAGCTTGCCGAATAAATAGATAAAAACGGACTGCGCAGTTGCGCGGTTGCACGTTGCTGTAGTTTAAAAGCTCAGGAAAAATCAATCGTGCAAGAACAGAATTGCAAATGACTTGCAAGCTTAGCATGTGATGCATAAAATGTAGCTGTGTACTATTATTATAACTGTAAATTATGCCCAAAACATTTGCAAAGAAGTATCAAGAAAGAGAGAAAAATAACTGATTTGATTTTCTTTTTGGTGGCAGAAACATCACTGGAATAAATTTAATAATGTGTAACATTATACTATCCGCTGTAGATACCTGTTGATGGCTATCCCGTGGAGGCGGGGCTTATTTATTCCCTGCAATCAGCCACCAGGGGGCGACTGGTGTCCCAATGTCTGATATTTCATATAGTGCCTAAACAGACGCCAGCCAGGAACGAAATTAGAGGTATGAATGCGTTTGTTGTACGCACACTGCCGACGCACAGCAGCCGGGATAAAACTCAATTTCGGGTGAATTCAATTTTATTTGTGTTATGTCTATTACAATTACGGTTGTCTCGCAGAGCCTGAGCCCCCAGCAAGCAAGAGAGAGAGAGAGAGAGAGAGAGAGAGAGAGAGAGAGAGAGAGAGAGAGAGAGAGAGAACTGTGACATGGAGGGCCCCGTTTGCCTTCCCAGATTATGACTGACCTTCAAACCAGTTGTGCTGGATGATGTTACGGTCGATGACTCTGGCGCTCACACAAAGAAGCAGACACCAGCAGCTCCCGCCGAGCTTAACTCCGCGCCGTCTCGCCTTCGTCTTGCTCTCGCGGCAACCGTGGAGGAGTCAAACTACCTGTGCGACGCGATTGCACCGCAGGCAGGATCGGCGGCGCTAGCGCCATTAGCGTGGACGCAAGGAGAGCGCGAGGAGGTTGCAGTGCTGATTATACTTTATAAACTCCCTTTTTTCTTTTTCCTCTGAGATAATTAGAAGTAAAAAGCTTCAAACATATGAAGCCGTGGATTGATGCATGAATTAAGAGCTACAGTTCATAAGTCACTTCAGCGACAGATTGTAAGCATTGGGAACACATAGACAAAACATTGCACGGTGTGTCCATATGTTATAAGTAGAAATTCAATGGAAAGCTTATAAAAAGAATAGCTTAAATTGAAAAAAACTGAAGATTCAGTGGATTACATTCAAATATGACAAGCACCATTAAATAAAATAAGCGCAGGGAGGAATATCAGCAACTGGACACACTGTTATGAAAGATACAACATAACACCGACGTTCCCTGTGTTGAAGACTATACGCCCACGTGTTGCAGACGTGCTCGAATGGATATATGAGGATGAACAAGCATAGACTCTCCACTATGCAGCCCCATAATTAAAGCTTTACAGCCATTATTGCTCTGACCTCGCAGCAGCCTGGAGTGCCGTCCCCGGCTGACAGCTATAAATTAGGAGCCGAGTCAAACGGGTCACTGTCAGCTTTCTGCTTTTTCACACCGCTCATTACTCTCAATGCCGAAGGAGGGACACTGGCTAGCATGTGGGAGGTTCACATAGGGTGACCAGATTTTCTAAATAATTAGGTTCCAGTTTTTAATTAAAAAAAATAAAATAAAATAAAAATAATAAAAAAATAAATAAATAAATAAATAACAAAGAGAGAGCAAGTAAATGTTTACAAGTTGTATCACCTCAGTTGAGTAGAATAAAATCTCTTATATTTGTTGAGAATTTGCCAAATATAAAAAATTTATGTGTATGTATATATACATATACACACACACACAAATTATATATATA
>BJFM01002557.1:31295-47788 GCA_016586285.1 Arothron firmamentum
GGGAGTGATAATTGCATTTGTATATTCACATATTGCGATCAGTGGGTGCACAGCCCCTCACTAATGTCTCAGCTGTGCGCATCCTTAACAAGACATTAACCAAGGCGAATCAATAACGTTCAAGGGCACCGAGCAGAGAGCCTGCGCCCACAGTTCGGCTCAATGTTCCAATTGAACTTTGCAACGACAACTGCCGAGGAATTAAACAGGCTGCGCGCTGCTGTTGACAAGAAATCGGGAGCTCCAGGAACTCCTGCTTCGCGCATCGGAAGCGCAGTCGCTGCTGATGGCGCACCAGGCGGCGCGCTGCGAAGCAAACACAGTTAGACTTACTTTAGGACGGCGCTGTCTCCCTGTCTGACCGTGATGTTGTCCTTTAATACTGAATCTCCACTTCTCGCCGGGACTCCTGCAGGTACAAGGAATAACAGTTTAAGTCCCAGGACGACAAGGCATTTCCCAGGCATCGCCAAATAGCCACAAATTCCCATGTTTCTTGTGTGCGGTTATTTTTTTTCCTTTTTCCTTTTTCTTTCTATCGTCGCACAACTTCCAGGGGAAAACTTGAAGCAGAAATTCCTTTTTCTTGCGTGTCGATGGCAAAACAAAACAAAACAAAAATCCCCCACAGAGGCAGCAGCAGCAGCGCCTGGCGGAGCCGCGCAAACCGACCTGGATGCGCCGCGAGTAAACGGGGCTTGTTATGAAATCTGCGCGGTCCGTGAGACAGGAGAGTCTCTCCGACCGCTCCAGCCGCTCACTTCGCAAACTGAGTCAGGGTGAGAGCAGAGCTCTGCGATCCTGGAGCGAGGGGCAGAAGGGGGAGGGGGGAAATGCGCACCGTCTTCTGCGCGTCAGACGCTAATGGCTGTGAAATGGATGCTGCATCCAAGTCTCCTGCGATTTTGCCTTTCTTCACGCGGTGCTGCCTGCCTCTCTGGCGGACTGGAAGAAGCTGTGAGCAGTCAAAAGGCTGAATTCGCAGCACTGTTGTGTATCGTTAAGAATCTCTCTCTCTCTCTCTCTCTCTCTCTCTCTCTCTCTCTCTCTCTCTCTCTCTCTCNCTCTCTCTCTCTCTCTCTCTCTCTCTCTCTCAGTTCCACTCGCTTTTCTCACCCCCCCCCCTCTCTCAGTCTCTCTCTCTCTCCAGGTAGCATCACTTGCCATATGGCGCTGCTGCCTACAGTTCCTCCACCTTCACATTGGTGAAGTGACCCCCAGCGGGCCCAGACTGGGGTCTACATCCTGTTTAAAAAAAAAACAGACCAGTTCATTATTGATGTGGATATTTGCGGAAGTGTCAAAATCCCAGTGATTCAGCCCTGGCCGGTACCTTAATTTAGCCACTGCAAATGGATTTTGAGTGGGCACCTTATTATAGAGGCTCCACGCTTTCCTCTCCTTGGAGAGGCAGGGAGGTTTAATTTATATGGTACATTTCATACATGGCGCTTTACATAAAAACATAATATTTGAGAGTGCAGAGCATAAAGTATGCAGAGGGCAACATGAAATGGTCATTTGCTATTTAAAGACATACGGAGCAAATGAGTGGGTAGGACTTTAATATGTGGTAAAAGAGTTCAACCATTAGCACATGAAAAGGGAAAAACAACAACAGAAAAAAAGCCAAACACTCGCATGTGGGTCTGATTTCATGGTTAGTTTCAGCTCTGTTGGACAATCAGTCCTCAGCGCATGGAGCTCTAACCAGTACTCCTCTTTTTTTTTTTTTGTCTCTCCCCGTTATTGACCTCACTGCCTTCTGTTCCTTCAGAAGTGTGAATAAACCCCCCCCCCCCCAAGAGGCCGTCACTCAGAGCCATGGCAGCGGGATGCAAATTTCCTTTACAAGATAATTGAGCAGGTGTCTCTCAGAACATGCTGAGGCTGGTATAGGTGTGAAACGGGTAAGGGTGATGTCACTGGAGAAGGGTAAAGACATGAGATCTACCCTCGCTCAAAAAATCTCCCAATCAAATCACATATGTTGTTATTAATTCCCAGTATTTCATTTCTCTAGAAGAAAGCAAGGTAAAGTCATCAGCATCTTCTGAGGCAATCAAACAAACTGACTTGTTAGCGAGGTTGCTAACGTACAGTTGATGGCGTTTGATGGAAACACTATTTGTAGACCCTTTCACACCAAAAGTAGTGTGTGTGCACGGCTTTGTAACACGTTGTTAGCAAGCACCCGTCTGCCACAGCCAATAAACCTGGAATTTTTTAAGCTTTTTGCCGAGATATCTCTGGAAATGACAAGGTGTAGAACCCGGAGCCAAAAGCAGCACCTTGTCACAGAATTCAATTCTTTTTTTAGTGAAACAGTAAGTAAACACTTCACCAAATGTAAACAGCAGATCGTCCATAATCCGTACGGTGTTTCGTAGACACTTGGATGAAAGATAATCCAATGAAACAAGAAAACGAGCTGAAATAATCCACTGAGGGGGAAATATCTCAAGTCGTAAAATCAGACAGGGGGCAGGAAACAGGCAAAGGCAGAAACGGACAGGAAACGGGGGTCTTTTACCAGGGCAGAGACGAACAAGGCAGGTCGAAAGCAGGCGAGGTCGAAGCCGGGAGACCAGTCCGAAAAACCAACGCTGGAAAGTCAGGAATGCCGCTCAAACAATCCACGCCAAACCGAGACTTAAATAAACAGGTGTTTTTGATTGGCTGACGAGCGAGCCGGTCACAGGTGCGCCTGATTGTCCTGATTGACACCGTGACAGGAAAACACGGTGGTAAACACTGTTTTGCCGGGTCAGCTGACCCTGACTTATCCCCCACCAGCTTTAAAAAGTCAGATATTAGTGTGTGTTAGCTGGTTTTTGGCCCGCGGCAAAGGGGTTTATGATACCATTCACAAGCATGCAGTTGTAGGTTTGAAACCAACGGTATCGTTGAAAGGCAGGAGACGTACAACAGTTTTTGACGCTTTGGTTCAAACCGACTGTAAATGAAAGTGTTAAAAACACAAACCGAAGCTCAGAAGAGTCCAACCCATGTCCTCCAGGTTAAGTTGCATTTTTTGGGAAAACTCATTAGCTGTGTTTTGCTTTCACACAGGAACAATATGGTTTCTAAGATACAGAAGGGGAAAGAGAGAAAATCCTCATGTCACCTTCATCAGCAGCGTTCTGTATCCACTTCTGCTCTCATACTAATTAGGATCGTCCGTGAGGGCCGAGAACAGCAACATCAGACAGGAAGTCAGGAATGAATATGCAGGGGAACAGGGTTTTTGAAGTCAAATATAAACTTAAACCAATTTTAACTGGAAGGCAAAGAAGCCAGAAGATTAAAGGAAAAATCAGTGGTAAATGAAAGCAAATATTGAAAACAAAAGCCCTTAATTGGAGAAACCTTTTTTTAAAAAAAAAAAAAAGAAAAGAAATCAAGAGGAATCCAGAGACGACCATTCGGTTTTCTCGACACGCATCTGTCGCTCCCGCGAACCTCCCACACGGACGGGGGAGAGGCGCCAGAGTCCGTCATCACGCCTTCAAAACAGATGGGAGGCCGCCGGATTTTCGCAGCACAATGAAAGAAGTCGCTCTAAACATTTACAAATCAGAAAGCGTATTATCGATCCCGCAGGTCAACAATCCCGACCGGTTTCCCTGCAGTCGCTCCTGCCATGTTTATCAGCAACAGCAGAACAGAACATCAGAATTTAGGCAGCTACCCGTGACGAAAAGGGTAAAAATATCTTTTAATGTCCATCGTTTATATGGCCTGAAAACCTCTTAATGAGATAAGATAATAATCAGTTGTTGTTGTTTAGAAACATGCCTATCTTGCCATCACACTGGCATAAATCCACCATCTCTGCCAAAAACTTCCAAAAATCCAGGTTTTTTGCTTGTGGGGATGAACTTAATTGCCTGTTTAGAGTGGATTTAATCGTGTTTTACCAAGGCTGCGCACGCACACAACATTTGCTGTGAATGAGGAAATCCAGTGTCCAGGTAAAACACCCTGGACGCTGGATTTGGCGCATCTTTGTCCACTTTCCAAGTGACGAAAATAAGGAATGAAGAAAAGTGCAATATGGCGCACCCTTAAATTAAACGCAGTCGAGGGCTTCGAATCAATAACACTCCGAAATGACATCGAGTTGCTCATTTCATTGAAATGTTCCGCCATTGACCTCTGCATGAAAAGATCACTCAACAATGCTGGAGACATAAAAATGGCCCAATCAGGAAACTTCCTTTCGCGCAAACAAAATCCCTCATTTGTGTTTAACTCTGGCGATGCCATCGGGGTTGATGGATGCCTCCTCACCTTCGCCGGTGATCGGGATTTAAATGTTCCTGGTATGTGGCTGATGGGAGACACGGTTTTAAAAAAAACATTCGCGGCTGACGTTCGGGTTTGACAGATAGACGAGCAAAGTGGCTTCTTCCAGGAAGAGCTCAACTTGCCGAGAGTGTGAACTTCACTAAAGCGCACTTTGTTTGCTAATACACTCCCGCGCCATCAGTCCCCGACCGCATCTGTATGCGTTGAGGCAACTCTGGCCACTGGGGGATGAACACGGCACTTTTGCCGCGAACCGCAGCGCGATGACAGCTTCGCAGTCCCCGGAGAGGAGCGAGCAAATTAATTACACTATCTCCACATCAGTTTAGCCCTTTTTAAGATATTTGGATGGCAGATGTCATCAGTCGCACGGATACAAGCAGCAAATGTTGTTCTTGTCTGCTCTCCAATGTTTGCGCGAGTGTGAAATCCCCGATACGGCCTGTGGCCCGTCGCGTTTTCATCAGTCTGTACGCATACTTCAGAATAAAAGCCTTTCTTTTAATAATTAACGCTAAGTGCATCATGTCTCAGGCTGCCAATAAGCCAATTACATCTTTTAACTGGTATTAGGTGTTTGGGGGATTTTATTGGCTCCCTTGTGATTGTGAGGGAAACCACTTTAGCCAACACAACACAACATTCATTAATCCTGGCCTTAGAACTCATTACTTTGCTTTCCAATACAAACATATGCTTGTGACTCATATTTCTGAAAAGTTGAAGTTCCAGAAACATTTTCCAGTGTTGCTGCTGCTGCAAACAAGCGCACATGCCGTCGGCATGAGGTGGGCTTCTGATGGAAACTTTCCACCACCTTTCCTCTCTTGGATTAGCCTAGCCTAGCCTAGCCTAGCCTAGCGTCAGCCTCGCTGTGCTCTCTGGCGCATGTTTTTTGCGTGTGCGTCTCACACATGTTTTTACCCATTAGCCCTTCTTCTAACCCCTTAAGAAACGAGACCTCCTACATCATCACTCCCCTTTTAAGACATTTGTTCTCCTGTTTGGAAAATGTGACCGCTAGATGTCGGTTGTTACGCCGGCCTCCTCCAGCATATTTCCAGGCAGCTGCAGAAGCTGCATTAGCAAATACAGCTTCTGAATTATGTGGCATTTGCTTCTCATAGCTTAGCTGTCTCATCAGTCATGAAATACGGTACACTGTTGAGAGGTTTTTTTGCAGTGAATTTGCCATTGTTGTCACTGTTATTAGCTATAGGTGAATTAGATTGTTAGAAAGAAAGACGCTGGCCTTGTTACGTAGGCCTTCTGCTAATACCACTGGAAAACCAAAGGCAGAGGGCAACGACGAGGGCTGAGCGTCAGCCCCTTCACGTTGGAGGAATAAAGGGCACGCATTATGATTGCGTACATCTAGAAATTCCATGTAAATAAGACTTTTTTTTCATCAGCACTGATCTCATCTCCATAGAGACACCGATGGACTGTTTGTCCTTGTTAGGTATGGGCCTTTAAACTCTTGATGAGGATGAATGGCCCATTGGAATACACACATATTTTGATTTTTAGAATGAAATGATTTATTTTTTAAATTAAAACCGGAAAGAAACACCAAATATCTTGTTAGTTAGTTAGTCGTAGTAGTAATATTATCAGCAGCAGCACTATTATTGGTAGTAGTACTGGTAGTGCAAGTAAACTGGCAGGGAAGCAAATGAAATAGGGGTTATGTCATTTATTTCCATACCCGTGACGTGATGCACTTTATTTCTCAGGATCATAATAATAACACAGAGCAGCAAATGCCTCCTTCACCTGTGAGGTTATTCCAGAATTCAGAGCTCGTAAATAGTGCCATCATATAACAGCTGATCAGTTGTTGTTGAAGAATTATGATGATGACTTGCTGTAGAGTAATTGGGCAAAGATAAGGCTTAATTAAAGCCGTATCTGCCTGGGATGCGACACAGGCCTGCTCGTGTTTGCGTCCTAATGTTTTTCAAATGAAATCCTTTTCCCCCAACTTCAGCAAAACCCAAGATATGTGGTCTTAATTAAAGTCAGGGGCTATAAGGAGGGAGGTGGATGTTCTCCACCTACACCCCGAGTCGATTAAAGTCGCAAGGGTGGGTCACGTGACATTCTTCCCATACCTCTGAGGGGATAAAGATGGCCGTACACAAAGAGCGCGGAGGTCCGTGCTGCGCTTTCAGTGATCCGCTCAGCACGGCGCTGTCAGAGGATGAAATAAGGCCACAATCCGCTTCAATCATGCCAGGTGCATCATGCTTCTGAGCCTCCATCGTCTGCATCCAGCGGGTGGGGCTCGCCCTGCGACCTTGCCGAAGATCAACTATAAGCTAGAGCAAGGCGAGGTGACAAACGAGAATGACATTGTTCGCTTCGCGCCTCACTCAACACCCACGTAACAGTCCAGTCAACACGCAAACTGCATGAAAAATAGAAGGGGAAAAAAAAGGGAAGCAGTGTTGCCCGGTTGCTATGTAGCCCGTATTTGACATAGAGTATCGATTTTAACGGGCTCAAATGAACAAAGCCCGTTCACTCGCATTACGTCTCTGTGATCGGCTAATGCTGAAGGCCGCTTCTCATTTATTTTACTTATACATGCAGTGACATTCACATAATTTCCTGCTGCGACGCATTAACACCAGACTCTGGGAGGTTTATTCAAACCATCCACGCTAATCTCCATTCAAATCATGCAAGGATGGGCAGAGCAGACAAAGGAGTAACGTCTGACCAAAGCGAGCTAATACCCAGGCAAAAAAAAATAAAGAAATAAAAGGAAAAACGCATGCTTAGACTGAATAAAAAGAACTCGCTTAAAGGATTCAGTCATCCACAGAAGCTCGTCGTTCCACACCAACACTCATGTGACACAACTTACACAGACAAGTCACAGATGGCAGCTGAAGCTTCCAGCAAGGCAAAACACAAAAAAAGCACAAACAAACAAACAAACAAAGAAACACGTGCTACGCATATGTGTCAGAGTGTGGTGTGTAAGGTTACTCAGAAGAGCTTTATCAAAATCCATAATATCAGAGGGACTGCGAAACAACGAGGGGGATTTCATAAACTGCCAAAATGCAGCATCGGAGGACATTCATTTGATTTGCGCAACGCACTGCTGAAGCGTCAAATTAGCTGTGGCCAAACACGGCGTTGCCCTTTTTGTCCTCTGTCTTACGCGTCTCATGCTTGTGTTTCATCTAATGTGTGTGTGAGAAAATTTAATTGTCAGACAATTGCATTTAGGCGTGAAACTCAATTTCCTGCAAGTTTAAAAAAAAATGAAATACCAATGCCAAAATTTGTATATGTGTGTGAAATACTGGCTGCTCGCTACATATCAGCAGCATATTTGCTGCCTTCCAGGCCCTGCATCAAGGTGCTGGGCCACATTGTTGTTCAGTTCAGCCCAGTTGGAGGAGGAATCACAGTAAAGCACAACTCATCGGGGACTGTCTGTGCTCTAATTTTTACTCTGACAAATCTCATTAAAAAATGATGTCACGGACGCGGCTTCCTGTCAGAGATGTATCAGCGTGCCGAAGGTTCAATATTTGGCGAATATAAATGAGTGGGCTGGTTGGATATAAATTAAAACACCGGCTGCTTTTTTTTTTTTTTTTTCCTTATTATTATTTCATTTGCAGCACAATACAACTGTCAAAACATTTCTCCACTATTTTTGCTCCACCAGTCAGGAAATAGTCTGTTTTTATTCATCTGACCACTCTGGAACACACTTAAAGATCTTATCAGACCCCACAAGGTTGTTATATTCTGCCGCGTCCCTGTTCAAACATCGACCAGACATCCCATAATAGCTGTAAATGCACCAGAATGGAGCTCGCGCGCCAACGGTTCTTCTCCTGACCCCGGCCTGTCTGTATTTTTGTGAGTGACAGCAGTGTCATTGATGTGGTGAGTGTTCAGCGCCGTGTGTTGAGGAAAAGTTTTTTTTTTCTTTTCTTTTTTACTTATTTTGTCAATTTTGCAGCCGCTTTTGCAACTTTATCGACCGCAAGCGGTGGAAAATAAAAGCTGCTTGAAGGTCAGCTCTAAATCCCCCTGCATTAATCTTTTATAAGAGCCTGAAAAACATGAAAATGCATTAACAGGATATTGTTTGCATTTGTACACGCCTCGCTTACATTTACAGTCTGTGCTGCAAAGGGAAAAAAGACTATTGTTATAACGTCATGGTATTGCTGCATGGTAAAAACTGTTTTGAGTTTATTGGGGGGGGGATGAGGACTACTCTGAGATTTCAGCTATTCGGGAGCGAGAAAACTAAGATTTCTAATAAGGTTGGAAAAATGAGAATCACGAAAATGATCTGCTCCGCAAAAGTTTACACGCTTGGATCGCCGCCAAAAATGTCACATTTGCGAAGGTCTAAAGGCAGGTTTCCCAGCACACGTCTAAACAAAAAACACCAGAAACAGTCAGCACAATTGTTCATTTATATGGATGTAATCCCATGTTTAACCCCCCCGGGTCAGAACCGGTTCGGATGCGGACATTAAACTGGATCCAATTTGCGGAGGGACGAGCGGCTTGCTTATGCACGGGCTGTCATTCCAAGGCGGATTCTTCAAGGTGAACGCATCAAACTGAGACATTTTCCATTCAGACATTACTCAAACGGAACTAATACCCCGGGATGGAATGAATCAACCATTCGAATCCTATTTGACACTGACATATGGATGGCGGCCAGGAAAGTTGGGAAATAATGAGGGAATAGTTAAAGAGGAGGTCACACACAATTTCAGATAGTTAATTGTGCAATTTGAGCATAGGGCTGGTGACAGTAGTGATGGATTTATTGATTTATTAACAGTATGTAACCTTAAACTTGATTTGTTGTTGTTTTTTTTCCTGTTTTTCTTTTAAATACCAAGGCTTTAAATGCTGCCACTGACGACTTCCCGGTGGTACCAAACCGTTAAACAACAGCTCCAGGTTGTTCTTTTAGACATCACAGCGAGAGACTTTCAGACATACACGTATATATATATATATATATATATATATATATATATATATATATATATATTACAGATACAAGGAATCAGCATTTATGAAAATAATTGACTAAATGATGGCACAAAAGAGCTTAGTTTCAATGCCAGAGTTTATGTTGAGGTATTTTTCCGTGAAGGTCTTATAGCTTTGCCCTGTGTTCTTGGAGCTGATAGGTTCCAAAAAAGCACTGACACTATCACAGCAAATCAAAGAAGAAACAAGTGAAATTCTCCTCGGACAGAACAGGCACCGTCTTCGCACTTGGTGTCTGGCGGGTTCTTCAGGAAAAATCCACTGCTATTCTCTGCTGGAGACTTGGATCAAAACACAAGATGAACACACGGAATCCCCCTACGGACAATGGCTCGGTTGGAAAAGAAGCTAAAACTGAGAAACGTTTGCATTTATGACCTCTAAACTTAAAATAAAAGTTCCCTTGTCAGTGTTTCTCCTGGGTTGAGGTCATCAGTCTGTAATTATCGCTTGCAGCCGTAACAGGAAAAGAGCGCTTCAATACTGACAAAAGCGTCATTGACGCCTGAAAAAAAAGGTTTTTGCAGGAAGTAAAGGTGAATATACAGTATTTTTCCATCTACGTGGGTTAAGTTCCTTTGCATTTGTATACATTTCTCCAGAGAAGCGATAATAATCGTCAAAAAGCTGAAGGGTTTTACTCCAGTGTGCAAAGTGTGACAATTCCAGCTGAAAGTAAACGCACCATAGTGCTGGAATGAGAGCTCTCAAAGACAGAAGGTGAGGGTACATTTCATATTCTCTTTTTCGGTGTGGCAGTGATGGCAACACTGTTCTCCTTACAGGGGATAAAGGCCTCCAGTCAGCTGATTAACAAACAGAATTAGCAGTCGTTGCTATGCGCCTGCCTGCCAGTCAGGCTTTAGTTTACACAGACGGTTGCCTAGGCTCCTGACATACGGGTAGCCACCTTTCATTGTCTTCGTGCTGGTTTCTCCCTGTCTGCTCCTTTTCTCCTCGCTCCCCCCCGCCGCCCCAACATCTCTCACCTGTCTTTAATTGTCTCCTCTCCCTTTTATTGGGTATTTAATTACCCTTCCCCACATCTCCTTTGCCAGATTGCCTCGTTTTGATCTTCTAGTGGTCTCGTTTGGGTGTTGTTTTGCCCCAGTTTTTCTGATATCCTCACAGTTTGGCTTTGTTCACTGATTTTTTTGCATGTGAGCAAATTTGGAATAAATTAGATTTATTGATCTTATTTTGCAACTTTAGTGGCATATTTAGAATTCCAAACAAAAACAGAGTGGATTTAAATTGTGATGTTAAGAAAATGGATGGCGTGATGATGAATATGACCTATTTTAAATGCTTCTGCTATGGAAATGAATTGGATTTAACAAAAAAGAAAACATTTCTGCTGTTTGCATACACGGCAAAACCCCTTTTTTGAGCAGAAATTGAGTAACTGTACACTTTTGCAAACTATAATCCCCTGCCCCCCACCCCCACCCCAAGCATGACGGTGCAGCTGCCGGATTTGACGCGCAGGCACGAGTCGTTTGCAGATCAAACTCTCTCACTCGGCAGCACAAATTCTCCTCCAGCCAGAAACCACTTCCCGAGTTGCCGTCGTTAAATCCTGCGCAGATTGTTGCATCTTTTTAAGTTGACAAACACAATTACAGCAGATACACAGATTAATTCACTCCGGAGACGCAGAGACTTCATTTCCCACATTTAATTAACTTACCGCTATAAAAGGTGATCACTTTCCTGCTTATGTTACACAAACATCGGTGAATGGCTCATTTGGGGCATTCTGATTTACTCAGGCTTGTTTTCTTTGGCCAAACAATTTCTGCACTCACTGTACAAAAGTCTGGAGGGCGCAATTATAACGAGCAGTAGAAAAGAAAATGTTGGCATTAGGAAGAGAAACGAGGCGTAATCGAACTCATTTTTCCTTATCTACAGAGGTCCAAGGGGCCGAGGAGGGTGCCGTATTTCCCCAGAGAGAAAGTGAGGCCATGATCTGTTCACACACAAAAAAGTAACCCTCCCAAAACACAGTCTTTTTATCCTGTAGCTCTGCTAAGCATCCTTATTGGCTTCTTCTGAACACAAGTGGACTTTTTTTTTTAATTTTGTCCATTAAAGCGAGCTGTTTTTATGGGTTATTTGTAGAGAATATTCATCTTCTGAGATGCAGCCGCAGGAGCAGCAGTTGATGCTAGGATTTCACGATTGCCTGAAGTTAGTCTTTCACTTGGCTTAACCAGTGAGATGATCCGTGGACAAACGGGTCTTGGGAGTGTCGGGAGATGGACCGCGCTCATTCGGTATTCATGAACCCCTTTGTTGCGCGCTCACAGGCCAAAGTGCTCCTCTTTGGATAAGCAAGTATCCCTCGTATGTCTGCGGAGGCGCAGAGAGTCAGCTGGGGTGTCAAATCAATTATCTCGAAATAACACGAGCCGTAATTCGTGACATGAAACGGCAGGCGAAAAACAAACGCGGCAGTGAAAAATCGCCTTTCAAGCCACGGTTCCTTTCCTCAGCATCGTGTGTCTGATTCCAGGGCCAACTGAATGGCATTACAGAGCTAAGAATGCGCGCCTTCCATTTTTAGTGTGCGTGTAGCAAAGATGATTGAAAGGGCTCATGGGGAGGATTTATTATCCTTATCCAAAGCCAAAGAGAAGACAAATATAAACCATTCTTCTCCTCTTGGCCCCTTACAACACCGAGCCTTGGGGGAGTGGCACACAACACAGCACAAATGTGGTATTTAGCAAGAAAATGCAACCGCGCAATGGGAATTCAAAAGCGCATTAGCCACTTTTGGAAAATGCTCCTGTCTGGCTTGGCAGGAGGTGTGGGATGAAGGTAGATCGCTGGTGGGGAGGTGTGTTTAATGCAGCCAAAGTCACCGATGTGAATGAACGAACTTGGACGTGCGAAAGCGAAGTTTCTTAAACTCCCTCAGCAAAGTCCCCTTCAGCCCCAAATCTCAGTAATATTTACAAACTCTTCTATTCAGTAGCTATAAAACCAAAATAAAGTTTTTCCTCCTCAACTCCGGATCCTTCCGGTCCTATCTGCTCGTTGTTCCAGTGCAGAGTTCTTTCTACTTTTAAGAAAAGTAACCGCAACCTGCCTCAGATGTCTCATATCTGAATATCATGTTTAATTTTGTTGCTTTAAAGGTGGGCCAACCTGCCTAAAGAAAAATCTACGACACAGACCGAGAAAAAATTCACGAAAGCCTCATTTAAAGCACGACACGGCTTCCCTTCCCGTGCCTTTCGAGCTCACAGTTTCAGGTGATGGAGGCGCTCCGCCGGCGATGTTTAAATGCAGACACAAAACTGTCGAT
Source organism: Arothron firmamentum (assembly GCA_016586285.1). Lineage (NCBI taxonomy): Eukaryota > Metazoa > Chordata > Actinopteri > Tetraodontiformes > Tetraodontidae > Arothron > Arothron firmamentum. Next base: position 43,978 of record BJFM01002557.1, read on the forward strand.
CCTCATTTTAACACCGTGCGTTTAATAACAGCGAGTAAAAGTCAGGCTGTTATCATAAACGAAATATCGACTTGGCTCTGGTGAGGACGGATGAGGTTGATCTACCGCAACGCCGGTGCTTGGAAACACCAGCGGCCGCAATACTTTGTACATAAATATCGCCCTCGCCATTTTATGCAGCGAGCTCCTCTCAGGACGGCGGAGGATGAATACCGGGCCTAACCCTGAAATGACTGAACTGGCAATGATGACTAATGTCCCAGCAGGCTGGACTGCTGGAAGCACAATCCCTCACTGTCACCAGGATGGCTTTAGTCACATGACCCAGCATGGAAATCTACCGCGCTGCTGCTTTAGTGTGTGTGTTTTTTTTTTAAATTCACTATTAGTCTATTATTATTGATTTTTACACAAATTACATCATCTTTTTTACCAAACAGACACGTTTATAGCTGCTCCTTCCACATGGAGTACTAGTATGGAATATCTCGCCTTTTTCCCCCCTGCCTACCCCCGGACTTATCCGAGCCATCCTCCGCCGGACCTTTTAAAGCTATGAATAATTTCTGTCCCTCGAATGGCTCCAGGACGACGAAGGAAATGCTGACTCACCGGGGAAGGTGAGCCCTCCCGTATTAAACCCCCTCCGCATTCATTTAACCGCACCGTTAATTGGCTTCTGTAATTTTATTTTCAAAGTGGAATCAGCTGCAATTAGTGCTTCATGTCGCCGGTGAGTGAATTCACACGACGTGGAGAACGTGCTTGTATTCTCCCAGCACCACTGGGATTAATTGGATGTAATTTTGTTTTATTTTTTTTCCCATAAAGAGGTATCATAAGAAGCTTTCAGATAGATGTGTTTCATATTGACAGGCTGTTAATTACAAACTTCAGAGCATCCTCTTACTACAAGTGTTGTAAAACTCCGCCGTCTGTGTCGGAACACAATAATGGGGTCAGGACTGCGAGACACCTGAAGGCTGAGTGAAGGATGGATGCTGAACTTCCTGGGGTAACGTGCTCGGTGTATCACTGATTCCACTCTTGGAAAATACACTGCAGCTTGCTCTGATAAGCGGCTGTCATTTAAAATGCCGCTATCTCCTGACAGTCTGTAGGGCTCAGCGAGAATACGGGAGCCATGCCGGCATACTTAGGAAGGGAGGATTTTCTGTGTCTTATCAATGGCCGGACGAACCGACAAGCAGCTCATGTTAAAAAAAAAAAAAAAAAAGAGGAAAAAATAAAAGGCTCGGGGTCAAAGTCGATCAGGACCTTGTACCTGAGCAGCATGTTGTCATTTGATTTTCCAGAACAGGCTGTAGTGGCTTCAAACTCATTCCTCTGCAGGGGGAAAGTGAGAGTTTTTAACTCAAAAAAGGATTTTTGGAATTTGCTTGGTGAAATACGTCAACCTGATAAAGTCGAACACGCTAAAGTCGCTGTGAAGGCAGTGCTTTCAGTCCCTCCTGGAAGAGAACAGGGACGTCCTCCCTGGGTTATCACAATACAGTAAAGGTGTCGGGTGTGGGTTATTTCGGAAAGGTGCCAAAAAGAGTGCCAGCACAGAAGCAGATGGAAAGCAGATGCAACACGCCGTGAAAGTACAGTAAGCAATGAACTCGCCAGGTTCAAAGACGGAGCAGCAGGCTGAATAGCTCCTTTTTTTTCCTTCTTCTTTTTTTTTTTTTTTTGCCCAATTTCTATGTTTAGTTTTTGTTGTCTGAGAACATTTTGCCGCATCCCCAGAACAGAAAAACACAATGCTGCCAAGTCTATTTGCCTTTGGGCACAAAAGTCAAGGCCTGACAGTTAAAACAGTACATAGATGCATTTCCTGCCTCTCACCTGGCAGAAATAAGATTATACTATCTGCATTACAGATGAGCCAAAACTATATTCTTAGCACAAAAGGCTAACGTCAAGACACAACATGCAGACACCCCTCTGCTTTTTTTTTACTTATTTCATATTGTTATTGCGAAAAAGGAAACAAGATTTATCACCAGTCACCAAATTTTGCAAGATTACAGTCATGCAGTCTACTACACACATTATAGCGTTGCAGGGCTACGTTTCCTATTTCTAAGAGATGATACGGAGAAAAATATGCCTAACTATGAATTTGTTCACTGTCACCATCTGACTAATGAAACAAAATTCATTATTATCATCCCTAATGTAAATATTAGAACTCATATGGAATGTGAGGTAGATTTCTAATAGGAATAGAACAAGGACGCATTTCTTCAGTGAAACTAAATTTCACAAAAAATGCCCTTCTGGAAGCAGGCAGAAAACATACAAGTCACACTTTGCCTTGACGCATAGCCTGTGCGGTTAAAGGTAGATTTAAATGCATGCTTTCAAGGCAATTCAGAGTTGAGAGCGGGACTATAAGGATTATAAATCTAAACTACGACCCTGAGAAATCATAGAGTAGACAAATGCAAGGGAAAAAAATCACATTCATCATCCTGATATTAGCCTAATTGCATGGCACCGGAGAAGGAAATTAAACCCAACACCTATTTCTATGCCCCATTTGTCAGCAAGTGAATGGCACACAGAGATTTACCCCGAGCTGATGAATTGTTGCTGTTGAAGCAACATTGAAGCACTCTGTCATTTCCATTTCCAAGTCTACTGAGGCATTGCATTTGTTAAAAAAAAACAAAACAAAACAAGAAATAAATAAAAAAAGAAATAAAAAAACAACAAAAAATGTGGTCAAGGACATCTCTAGCTCAGTGACCTGATGCAGCTAGCGCCTTGTCTAACATCCAAAACAGCATCTCGTGCAGAATATCAGGATCTGGATGTTCTGGGATGCAACACAGCGAAAAGAGACGCCGCAGTCATCCTAACAAATACCTTATGAAAACCATTTTCTGTCCCCTGCGAGTGAAAATGAAAAGATCCAATATAGATCTGTTTATTCCAACCTATGCTCAGTGGCTGTATCTTTGATTTACCTCACTGGCGTTCACAGGCGGCAGGGCACGGTGTGATGGAAGACTTGAGCAGGATTGAAGAATAACATTCCAGAAACAGGAGGATGTCTCAGAGAATGATGCTGTGGTCCAAAAATGACTTTTAGGGAAAATAAACCTGACTGGTGAAAAGAAACATGTAATATTTATGTTAGCTTTGGTCAATTAAAAACTATTCCTGAGAGAAATGAGAAATTCCATGACAGATATTCCAGAATGCAAATTATCCTGATTGTTGCCTAGCAACAATTTTTAAAATACATATCTGAAATGCCAGAGTTGACCACTAATGATTCCAAAAGGTAGAAACCAATTAAATAATTTCCATATGATCCAGATGGTAACGGTGACCGATAGCTTCAGTCGTTTATTTACGTACATATAGTTATATTTCAGGGGAGTGAAATTGAGCAAAATGAACTTTTGAGGCAGCATCGGTTGGTTTCTGTTTAGGCTACAAGCAAAATTAAGTGCGTCCCAGTGGATTGCATTAGAGGTGACAGTTCCTGAATGTCATTTGCGACGGGCCTGCAAAGAAGAAAAATCAATTGTTATGCAAGCAGATATAGTATGAATGTCTGACAGTGGAAGGGCAAGAGTAACCCGGAGGATTCAGGATGGTGTTCATTCGTCATCAAATGTCCAAACGTAACGACTGACGCACATTAGCCGAGGTGAAAGAGATCAGACCTTGAAGAACTGCTCTCATGTATACCTATTCAAAACACAGAAATTGATAATAGTGGCGGCGCAGGTTATATCAGCAATTGTCTCACTGATTGTTTATGTTTTGTTTTTTTTTCGGGGGGGGGGGG
>BJFM01002557.1:83693-101809 GCA_016586285.1 Arothron firmamentum
GGCTGCCAGTGTAATATTTGTTTTGAATAAAAACCAAAGGTCATTATCATAATTTGAGTCAAAGGAGATATCCATGCTGTTATTGGAAGTTAGCTGTGATGGTGTCGCGATAATTGTTTGGGGACTTGGACTAAAAGCACTGGATCTTTAGTCTTTATTAGAAAATATGAGCTTAATTGCACCTGCAGACACGCCATCAGCCGGGTTATAGTCCACTGAATTTCCCCGTGGCTCCGTTTTGACCACAGCTGTTCCCAACATTAACTCTGACCGAGCATCTCGCCAGATCCATCCAGGTTCTGACCAACTTCTGCATCATGCGAGTTATAAAAACAGTCGCTTTATTCCACGAAACTGGTATGAAATTTATCCGGGTTCCACTAAAACCCATATTTATTTTATATCTCATATTTTAATATGAGATATAAAATAAAATACAGTTTGAGGAGCGTTGTGTGGGTACTAGATACTTGACAGCATTTTAACAAAACACTAAGAAGGTCACTGTTTCTTTCATAACTGGTGTTATTTAAAGTTTTCACTGACAGGATAGACGTCGGATTGGTTTGACTTAAAGGTTTAGGTTTGAACCCAAGCTAGCTTTTAGATCCGCTCACTTCTGTGTTGGAAGTATCTTCTTTAATAACGGCAGTCTCTTCCCAGCATGTGTCAAGGCCCCCTATTCACCAACCATCTATTACTCACATATTCAAAGATGGTGACACCCACATTGAGCCCCCGGTGCTGACTGCACGCTGACGATTGTTTACTGATGCCGAGAGCCAGTGTTCCCGCAAATACACAGCCTCCAATGAATATCTGCTTGTGCGGACTCTTGTTACAATACTGGAGCTCTGTGAGTGGCGCTCTGTTAATTACTGTTCCATTGTAGCGCTCTCTCCACAGTGTCCCAGTGTCTCAGATTCCCAATTTCCAAACGGACCTCTGACCAGAAGTGGGGTGTCGCGGGCCGGACCTGAATGCGAAAGTTGTTTTTGCTGCTGTCGAGTCTGTCACAGCGGAACCTTTAAGTGGAAATGCTTTTCAACAGTAATTTCCAGTAGTAATGGCAGCCCTGTTGTCCGACTGGTCACAGAAAACAGCAGAGTTTTGGGTAGAAGAGAGCAGCCATATCTTAATAAATGATATACAGTGACACAGATCTCCAGAAATATGCTGCCTTCCAGCACTTGATGCTATCTTTTCTTTTGATCGTGACTGACGCAAACAGAGAAAAAGGATTATTCTCTCCCAAAACGGATTTGGATTTTTTTTTTTCTCCCCCAACTTATTGCCCCAGACGTCCATTTATACGTCTCGGTAATTCTATGAATCCTACCGGCGGAGGAAATTTAGAGTGCGCACGTCAGCGTTCTATTGTATAACCCAAGTGCAAACGAGGTTGCGCTTACGCCTGCTCGTAGCTGCGCCCGAGGTAACGCGGCGCGGTCACAATGGCCTCCCCTTTCCTCTTCCAATGCCAGAGTTTTGCTATTTAAACAGTGATACTCAGGTGGTTGAGGACAGCAGCCCCCGCCCCCCCCTCCTCCCTTCTCCCCCACTCCCTGGCTTCACTACCTTCCAAGCCTCCCTCTCCCCCTCCAACACATTTGCAAGAAACAATTAAATACGGACCAGCACCAGATGGGTGAACTATTCGTCGATAATAATAAAGCATGCACGTGTAAAAATTGCACCTGCGCAAATTTATTATCCCGTTTGACACCAACGCTGCTTTCAATTTTACTTTACCCTAGGAGATGCTGGTAAACAACCAGTCAGTGATATTTATAGTCCGTTTGCTAAATTAGTGGCCTTCAGAACGTGCTGGAGGAACCTGCGGCGTGACACAGGAACAAACCGCAGTAGGACACCTTTGGGGAACAGCTTTTAATCAAAAACTTCTTTGTCAGGAAACAGAACTTCATATCCAGCTGTGCGGCCACCGGCTCCTAGCTGCTCTAGTTTGATTGTGTTGATTTGTCTTTGCTGGCTCCTATTGTTGCTTAAACCATGTAAATGGTGACGTCTGTGCCTGTAACATATAGTAAGAAGCACGCCTGAAATACATCCGCTGCACATCGGGAAACGTTGCAGCCCCGGTTTTAGAGATCAGCCGCTTTATTCTGGTGATGTTGCTCTTTCTGCTCTTTCATAACAGCCTGTTTGTTGTCTGTTCCTCTCTGGGTGTGAGGGTTTTGATTTTTTTTTTCCTTTTTTTGGCAACAATGCGCTTTCGTCCTTCGTTGTAGTTAAAAAACGTTTGGTCTGCTGAAGGATGACATTGGCAACAATGGGAGCTGTCATGTAGCTACTTCTTTCCTTGCCTCCACTGCTGCTGACAGTTGCGGTTATGCAAGTGAAAAATCGGGTGAGGATTGTCGTTTTTTTGTTTTTTTTTAATCAAAGAGTCACATTTGTTGTTGGATTTCGGAAGGACCATATGTACACGGTGTCCGCTGAGAGGTGGAGAACTGAGAATTCCACACGTCCCAAATATATAATTACCTGAGCTGTTGTAAAATAACTTTGGTCGTGAAAGACAACAGCCCCAAAAACGCGTCCAGTGTCCGTTCAGGAAGTCTGTTTATGTTTCCAAGAGCCCCAGAGGTGAATCGCTGGCAGGTAAAACCATGGTTGTGGGGACTAGGATGGTGATTCTTACTCACCGTCACCTAAAGCAGCTGTTTGTCTGCAGTTTCAGAATGTATCTGCAAAATCACCTCACGTCCAGTTGGTTTCACAGGTATGACGAGGAGAATTTAAGGGGCGCAGTTTCATGAGACATAGTATACAGGACGGGATGTAGTTCATATGAGGTTACTAAGACGTTATCTCCTCTCCTCATTTCTCCCCTCCTCTCCTTCTACTCCTCTCCCCTCCTGTCCTCATCTCTTCTATTCTCTCCTCTCCTCACCTTGTCCTCTCCTCTCCTCATTTCTCCTCTCCTCTCTTCTCCTCTCCTCTGCATTTATGCCCTAATCTCCATTCATTTCTCCTCATTTCTCATCTCTTCATTTCTCCTCTCCTCTCCTTCTACTCCTCTCCTTCTACTCCTCTCCTCATTTCTCATCTCTTCATTTCCCCTCTCCTGTCCTCCTACTCCTCTCCTTCGACTCCTCTCCCCTCCTGTCCTCATCTCTTCTATTCCCTCCTCTCCTCACCTTGTCCTCTCCTCATTTCTCCTCTCCTTTCCTCATTTCTCCTCTCCTTTCCTCATTTCTCCTCTCCTTTCCTCATTTCTCCTCTCCTCTCCTCATTTCCCCTCTCCTTTCCTCATTTCTCCTCTCCTTTCCTCATTTCTCCTCTCCTTTCCTCATTTCTCCTCTCCTTTCCTCATTTCTCCTCTCCTTTCCTCATTTCCCCTCTCCTCTCCTCATTTCTCCTCTCCTTTCCTCATTTCTCCTCTCCTTTCCCCATTTCTCCTCTCCTTTCCTCATTTCTCCTCTCCTCTCCTCATTTCTCCTCTCCTTTCCTCATTTCTCCTCCCCTCTCCTCATTTCCCCTCTCCTTTCCTCCCTTCTCCTCTCCTTTCCTCATTTCCCCTCTCCTTTCCTCATTTCTCCTCTCCTTTCCTCATTTCTCCTCTCCTTTCCTCATTTCTCCTCTCCTTTCCTCATTTCTCCTCTCCTCTCCTCATTTCTCCTCTCCTTTCCTCATTTCTCCTCTCCTTTCCTCATTTCTCCTCTCCTTTCTTCATTTCCTCTCTCCTCTCCTCATTTCTCCTCTCCTCCCCGAGCACAGAAGTTTACTCCCTCCTGGCTGCTGTCTCACTCCATTCAAACTTTCCCAAAAGAAAAATTGTTTCATCAAATTATAAAAGCAATATCGCGCCCCTTGTCCTTGTGCGACTCAAATGCAACCGCCACCAGTTCCATTACCTTTAACAACAAAATAACATGAAAACAACAAAAAAAGAGCGAGAGTCCAACAGAGCTGAGGGGAATAATCAAGGTGCCCTGCGGTGGATTACTTTTATGCCACAATTAAAACTGAACTTTACATATGAAAATGCTTGTTTACGTGTTTAATGGTCCATTTGCGGTGGGCCAGAGGAGCTGCATGGAGATGAGTATTAGGTGGACATTAATGTCCGATTTGCAATGAGAGGACGAAGCCCATTTACGGAGACAAGACAAGGAAACGGTCCCCATCGTATGAGTCAGTGTCTCCTCACTGAGACAAGAAGACAGGAGGATGGGAAGCTTCAGTGGAACTGGGAGAGAGAGAAGAAGTAGAAAAAGTCTTACCTGAGAACACAATCACAGCGAACATCCATGTCAGAAGGATGAAAAACACAGAGTTGTACATGTTTCTTCAGTCAGATCCCTGTGAGCTTGTTGGTGGAGCCTCTCTCTTGTCTTCGCAGCACCGTCCACCCCGCTTTTCTTTTCTTCCTTTATTTGACTGATCTTTTAATTCCCTTTGCTGTTTGATTGAAAGTCTTGCAGCGGGCTGCAGCGTCAACACTGGCAGATCTCTCCCACAGAATGCAATCTCCCCTCTCCCAGCACTACAGCACACAGTGGAACCAACAATTCCAGCCGAGGCAGAGGAGGGTACTTTCTGCTCAGCCGCTATTGGCTACAGCGTCTGTCAATCAGCCGCAAACAGTCCTAGCTCTGTTTTTCTCTCTTGAATTGCCTCCCTTTCTCTCCTTTTTTTTTTTTTTTTTTTCCCTGACAGAACTAGAGCAGGCTTTAAAAAGGATGATTCAGGATTAGAATTCAGTTAAGGCTAAATGTGGAGCAGCTTGGCTAATTAATACAAAGATGATCTGGCATTAGAGCAACTTGCAGAAGATGTAATTTTTGTTCCTGCCTGACACTCATTTGTTGCTCTAATGTGCTGTTTTTTTTCCCCTTCCACTCACTATTCTAGCAATATATATGGATGAAGATAAATCACACGCCCACATCCACTGCCTCTCATTCCTAATAAGGGTCCGGAGTCCATGCCAGCGGAGGCACCAGTACAGCCTTGAAATCAGAGCACATTTTACCATTATAATACAGTTGTAGAAAATAAGCGTCAAACGCACTGAAATAAATAATAATTTTTTTTTAAAAAAAAAAAAAGGAAGCATCAAAAGAGTTAATATATTAAACATTAAAAGCCACTCTGAAAAGGTGGGTGTTGACGAGTGGTTTGAAGGTGCTCAGGTCGGTGCTTTCACGGGTGGGGGCAGGTGCGGGAGAGGCTCTGTCGTGCATAAAACAGCACCTGTCAATGGTGCTACTGACTACAGTTTGACCGAAACACCGAAATCTGGGCTGGATGAAAGACGTAGGAGAGGGAGGCTCAAACTAAACCATTGTTTGGATTTTTTTTTTTTTTTTTTTTTTTTTTACACTCACATTTCTTGATTGTTCAGACTTTAGAATGTTGAAGATAATGAGTCGTTCTTTGAACGCATGACTTACCTGGCATTTGTCTTCCACCACTTACTTTCTCAAACTTTATCTGGTAAATTTCTTTTTCAATCTGAAATTTCAAGATACTTTGACTTTGTCATATTTCTACCAATATTTATCTACCTTGTAGCTATATTTATCTACCTGATACCCTTTTATCCATCCCACTGGACCCGAGGGAGGAGAGGGACAGATTGAGGCTCTAATTAATCTAATGTGCATGTTTTTAAAGTGGAGGCTATGATCATATTAATACTCAAACACTGAATTTTGCCAAGCAAATTGAAGAAAATAAATAAATGTTTTTGGGAAAATGCTTTGAAATGATCGTGTGAATGAGGGAGCATGTTCTGGGACTAGTAATGCAGTCAGGAAAAACAGTAACGTACCTTATAAATATTTTGAAAATACAAATAGGCCATTTCCCCTCTGTGCACAAAATACACAAAGGAAAACGATGTTGTATTTGGAGCCGTGGACAAGAAGAGATCACCCCCCCCCCCCCCCCCCCCCCNNNCCCCCCCCCCCCCCCCCCCCCCCCCCCGGGTCCTGGCCGGGTCGGGAGCTTGAGGACAGGTTCCTGGAGTGTGTCTGGAGCCCCAGATTTCTGAGCAGTTGGTCGAGCTGTTCCCTTTCAGGGCTCTTCACTTGAGGGACGGAATTTCCATTCAGTTAAAATCACACCAAGTTTGAAAGTAGCTCTTGTCAGAAAGCTGCTTGGAGACCCCCCGATCGCCCCCGCTATTTCCACTGAAGTTTGCTGTGTATCCTTAATTCCTTGAGTCCATGAATGCTCCATATAAACTTTCATGTATTGAACAAGAACTCAGCCGGTTATTAATAAAACTTTTGGGCAGATGTTTTACCAAATTAAACATGTCACGAAAGACTTTTTTTTTGACACTGACGATAAAGTTCATATCATTAAGATAGAAAAAAATTTTATCTACTACTATCACTACCCATAATAATAATAATAATAATAATAATAATAATAATAATAATAATAATAATAATATCATCAGCAGCATGAAAGTGTAAAGTGATCTACTACTATTACTAATAATAATAATAATAATAATAATAATAATAATAATAATAATAATAATAATAATAATAATAATAATAATAATAATAATAATAATCAGCAGCAGCAGCAGCAGCATGAAAGTGTAAAAAATCTTATGGTAGTATTCATTTTATTAAAATAATTAAAAATCATTTGCAAATGCTACATTTTTGCTCTGGCGTTATACAGAAACATGCCAGGTCATCTTTTTGTCATTTTATTCCATGTCTGTGGCAGGTTGTTCCAGCATTGCTGCATAAGTAATATCCTTCAGAAGATTCTCCTCTGGTAATTTGTGTGTTTAATTTACCCTGTTACCTCATAATGAGTGTGTGGCCACTGATGTTTGAAGCGTCCGGCCTTCTATCATTTCTGCTTCTGAACACGAGGCCACATCAGTCAGGACGCAGATGTGATGAGAACGATCAGTCAGGCTGGCTGCTTGGGGAATTCACCTGGAGACGGCAGGGCTCCATTCACACCCGCCTCTCATTCCTCTTTATTTGCCGGGAACGCTTTCGGGTAAATGGGTGTTCCAACTGAAAGGGCAGTTTATAAATTGAAAATATTCCCCCACAAGCTTAAAAGTGATGACATTTTTATCCCTTCTGTGGAATTAGCTCCACTCTACCACCCCTCGCACAGATGGTGGTGTGCAATTTAGTTACCATTTGGCCGCAAAATGAACGAGAAGGAAGCAAAAAAAAAAAAAAAAAAAAACGCAAGATGAAGAGTGGAAATTGCAGGGGGAGATGTAAGAGGAGACTTTCTAGATCACCTTTGACATGTTAACCTCCATATATGTGTCCACGACAAAGATTAATTACATTGGTATTATCCAATTAATGCTTTCCTCGTAGCAAAGCCTTCTTGTAAACGTGTGTTTTTTTCAATTGCGGAACATCCGCTTCAACATTTGACACAATTACTTTCAGTTGTCAGTGTGTGTGTTTGTGTGTGGTACAAAATCAGATAGCTGTTACAACTTGTGTCTTTACATTTTATTGTTGTGTTTGTTTGTTTGTTTGTTTGTTTGTTTTCAGGGATGATTGTGATTTAGCAAAGTTGTTTTTTTCTCTTGAGAATGGTGTCCAGTGGAAGAAGCAAGTCCTTATTTCCTTGTGGTGGAGATTTAACGTATCATTTTTCTAAGTCTTTGGCAGCAAAGGAAGCGGAGCGTCGCTGATGCACCGGTCCTCTTGCGACCGGAAGCCTAGAGCTCAGTTTGTCATGGGGGGTGGAAGCCTTGAACATGGAAGGTGTCCTCTCAAACAGAAACGATGACGTGGGCGATCGGGTACTGCTACTGTTCAAGCTGAGTACTGGCTGAAGCCCCCCCCCCCCCCCCCCAACCCCCCACCCCCCAGCTGTTCCTAGTGTGGACAGAGCATTGTCACTTGGAGTACTTCTAGGCAGCAAAGAGGCTGCATCCCTGGGAGGAGAGAGGGGACCTGCTGTGGGAACAGCTCCCCTGGCCGGGTTACGGGAGGCAGACTCCCTCTCGACTTTTAAGAGTCGATTTCAATTCTGTAGCTACGGTTACCATTCTAGTCAGAGTCATTTTCCTGTTTAAGGGGTCGTCTAAATTCGAGGCTACCTGAACACATTTCCTGTGTAGTTTTTTTTTTTTTTTCGTTCTTTTTGGCGCTTCTCCAACGACAGGAATTGCGGATTTGTCGAGTTCAAGAGCTCTTTTGCACTCCATCCAAGTGAACGTGCTTACATGCTGATCGCCATGAAATGCAAACTGTTCTCAGGAAGTCAGGAACTGCCTTGGCTCTTGGCCCCCGTGGACAGGAAGTTGTTACCATTCCGCACACACTGCTTTATCACACTGTGAGGACGACCTGCTCTTTGTTTTTCAGCGGCGGCTCAGCTTCCCATTTGCCGACACCACTCTCACACACTCGGTTTGCTCTCAGCACACAGTCTGATATAATGACACCACCTCACATTCACACACACACACACACACACACACACACACACACATTCAGAAAGGCTCCGACCTTGACTTGAAAAACGTCTCTTGACACACATAAAGGACAAAACTGTTGGTTTCCCTTATAGAACTGACAGGGCTTAAAAAAAACAACAGATTTTTGAAGTGTTTAAATCCTTTCCACACATCTCCATCTGCAGATCCGAATCCAGGCAATGGGGAGACGTTGGCCTATTTGTTTTCCATCAACAGACTACTACAGACTGGGAAGAGCTGGGAAACAACACTTAAGGTAATCTGTCTTCTGTTTCATCTATTTTATCCACTATTTCTCTCCCTCTTTGCAGGATGGAAAAAGTAGTATGGCGGGACTCATCGGAAATTGTGTACCCATCCAGATAATATCCAATTCTGACTATCAAGCAGTTGTCAAGCAGTATTCTCTGTACTAGTACATATCTGACAAGCCTCTGCTATCTCAGATATTAGATTTGACTGAAACTAGAGTATAAATTATGATGTTCCAGCACATCCGACATCTCAGAAAATGACGTATAAAGTAATTTTTTAATGTCTGTGTAATGGATATCGGAAGTGGCCTCCAATCCAGAGTGCCTAACAAACTATAGTTTAAATATTTTATTGACTAGGTTGGTAGCAGCAGACAGTTGAAAGAGGCAGACAAATCCAAGTGAGCGGGCAAAGAGAATCAGGTCGATTATCCAGGGAGTAATAATCCAGCGTGAAGAGAAGGACAGGAGGGGAAATGCTGGACACTTTCACTGGCAGGTGGAACATTTCCAGGTTGATGCTTTTATTTTGTACACAGACAGTTCTGTTTCCTGTGTTGTTGCTATGTTTGCATTTCAGCTTAGTTATCCCGTAGTGGGTTTTTTTTCATGCTGTTGGTTTGTTCCTCGTGATTCCAGCGCCGTCTCTTTCTTCTGAAAACTCGGTCCTGATTTGTCTGGTGAGTTTTAGTTTGCTTGCTCTACTTTCGTCTCGCGTTCTCCTGGAGGTTCCAGCTGTTTTTTGCTCTCCTTTTAGCCTCAGTCGCCACATCCAGTCCGGAGGTGTTTTCTTGGTTGTTGTTTGTTTTGCTTTCACATTTTATTAATAAATGTTCATGTTAAAAAAGTTGGGATTTCTGCTTCCGCTTGTGGGTCGAGACTCCGTTCTAAATATAAGAATAAAGGAGTGGAGACAATGAAGGTGGGATACATGAGGATCATCAGGGTTGGGGGAGGAAGGGAGGAGACAGGAGGATGCAATAACCTCTGCTGCCTCCTCACAGCGTGGAGGGCAATCAAACACACCTAGAGCGTAGTATCCCAAGGAAAAACTACAGACAAAAAAGGTGCTACCTTCCAGCAGACACCATCAACCATCTTTATTATTTTCAGCAGAACAGCTTCTCCTGCGGGACCTTAAACAGGCATCTAAGCCCTAATAATTCATCAAACTATATTTGGAAACCACTCACCGGTGTGCCGGTGCCAGGATTGTGAGCCCTTTGCCAAAATACGGATGGCAAAAAATAAAAAAAAGTAAAAAAAGCTCTTCAAAAAAAAAGTGTTTCTGATAGATTCAAGGTATTCTAGTCTCAGCAGGCATTTGGCGGTTCATTGATGGAATAACCAACGTTCAATCTTCTACTATTCAAGCTCATGAGAACTGTGTTATCCAGTAGCTCGACTGGACTCAACCTGGTTTTTTAGCATTAGTTTTGGGTCAGAATCATACTCAAAATCACAGAAACGTGCTGATAATGCGAAGAGCGGCGCAAGCGGAGGATGAGACGATCGAAGGCCGAATGACGGATTGACGCGTTTCATAATCTTTTAAAAAAAATATTTTGGTTTCATTTTCAATGATTTGCGTTGGGGTCGGTTTTCTCTTTTACATTTTCAGAGCGACAGAAAGGTCTCTCCACAGATATTCCGTGTTGTTTAGAAAGCACACAAACCATAATTACAGCTGGCTTTCATGATGGATGAAAGACATCATTGTAATCGTTTGTTAATAATTCCCACAACTGTCAGTTTTGCACAAAAATGGTCTAATTACGGCAGACTGCGGGGAGGTGACCCATTTGTATGAAACATCTGCACCTGCTTGCACTCAGTGTGATTTAGTGTGTGTCGGAGAGCCTACATGTGGTAGGTGAAAAGAAATAAAGATGAATTCCCCCATCTTTGGTATGCTCCTTTTTGGCAAAGCCCATTAATTAACTCTTTTTTAGATATATCCTAACTGGTCTTCAGTGTGAACCATTAAAGCCATGCTTAGCGTAAGCTGCTTTATTCGAATCATAAGAAACCCTTGATAATTATGAGGACAAATCTCGACAAATAATGGACGACGTCCGACCCACAGTATCTAAATTTATCATCGAACAAAGAGACCTTTGCATAATGAGATCAAATACATTTGCTCATTGGCTTGTAGTATATATAGCAAAGCGGTAGTTTGAGTGTGTTATCTGTCATATCATATCATGACACTCTTTATTATGTAAAGAAGTGAACGATGCAGGAGGATAGCAAAGGACAAACATATCTCCAAGTGGAAACAGTTTTCTTCGAGCAGCATAGATGCCCTAACGTACTGATGCAGTTTGCAAGCACGTGTTCCATTATGTTGTGTACTGGTTCAGAGCAGAAGGACAATTTAGAGGGTTCGGCCAACCTCATGTGCGTGTTTTTGGTCCGTGGCAGGAGAAACATGAGCACCAGGAGGAAGAATGGAGGGAACCGCTGTCATATAAAGATACTGAACTGTTCATCAGAGTAGCCGAGGCTTCTTTGCTGTAGTCATATTCTTTGCTGCTTCTCAATCAGCACTTTGCTTTTCGAGTGATGCGAGCGTAAGCGGCATAGTATGATGAAGGATCTTTTATCAGATTATGGCAAAACACAACAGACGCTGAGCATAAACAGAGAACACCGTGGAAGTCGGGCCCTCGTGCAGCCTTTAATAGAGTCTGTTTATTACAGCGTGGGCTAACACAAGCGCGTGAGGTGCCTGGCGGAAGTCATTTTGGGGGGCTCAGGCAGCGCTCCTCACATTCCTCATCGAGCAAAAGAGTGGTTAGCTGTTCTGCTGCTAGTTTGTTGCCCTCATAAACCCCCCTGCAACTCTCCCCGGTGTTTCTTATAGTATCTCAGGTCCCAGCAGACTGCCAATGTAAAACCGCCAAAATAAAAGCATCAAACCAGGATTGTAGATAGTAAATGTCACAAACGTCAATGTTTTCATTGTGATTAAATACACGATTTTCTGTTTCCATTGCCCATCTCACAGTGTGAGCAGGTTTTGTCATGGCAGTGCTTCAGAGATGGTTCTGAGAGGCCTGTCCTCCAGCGGCGGTGGGGCTGTGCCACCCTTGATCATCCGGCGCTCTGTCGAGACTCCATCGATTTTTATTTCTTGCGTTGTTCATATCACTTTGTTTGTTTGTTTCTTGGCTTGCTTGGCTTGTAATTAATTCGGTCTTCTTGATCCTCCCCATCTGGTCCAGCATAACCTTCACAACATCGATCGATCAAGTAATCATCGTTGTGACGCAAGATATCAACAGACTGGTATTGACAAAGAAAATCTATCAGAAAAGCAGAAAAAAAAAAAATACAACAAAAAAAGTACCCAGAGCCGAATACTGTTGGGACAGGACAGCTTTAAATAAAAACAAAAGCTTTAGAGTCAATAATTAATAGAGCTTTGCATGCTGTTAGACTGTGGGAGGACGCATTTGAAGTAAACTAGAGGGAGGATAACATGCAAACTCCACTCAGATTACCCAGCAGTGGTTTTCTTATAGCTGCACAAGATTCCCTCCTGCTGGGAGTAATGTACTGGGCCTCCAACTCCCTGCAGTTCCTCCACCCCGGTCCTCCAAGAGATGGGCAAATTGCCCGACTATGCTCATGAGTTTTCGCGGAAGTTTTTGTTTCTGTTCTTTGAAATGTAAATTGTGTTCCATTTTATTTATTATACTGTGTTCTTTCCTTTACATGCTGTCCAAAGGAAAAAAAAGTCAGCATTAAATGAATTTTTAGTACCGCCACCAAATAGAACATCAAATAGATCAGATCTAACAACTGGAGTACGGCATGAAATCCATGACCAACTATTTCGGGGAACTCACAGGTATCATGCTAAAGTTAGTGAGGATATGTTCGCCAACCCTTTGATTCATCTTTAGAAACACTGTAATTACCTCCGACTCTTTCTAGAACTCTGCGTCTGCTTCAATCACTGTACGACCTTAATGTTAGAAATGCTTATTATGGAGCGTCGCAGGTCAGGAAGGTGTGCTCAGGCTTCATTATCTCCATCTGTGTCAGGAAAACGAGCACAATTATCTGAAACCAAAAAAGCCCCGGTGCTTTTATACATAGAATAAAACGGTAATGTTTGCTTGTGTTCGTTGCTCTGCAAGCGGTTGCAGGGGAAAGGTGGCGTCCTGTGCACGCACCTGTCGTTGTCACTGTCTCCTCTGAAGGCAGAGCGATGTCAGCCGTCCTTTTAGCCCGCTCCTACCTGCTGACAGCTTTACTTGACTGTGACGCCTGAGCTTCAGTCACTGCGTGCTGAAGGTCAGACTCGGAATTGCATTGTGTGAATTTTATTTTATTTGACACTTTCTTGGTTTTTATGGTTTTTTCTTGTCATATATGATGTCTTTCAGACGGAAAAGCAACTGAATGAAAAGTAAACTAGAACCATAGCTTTCAATGATCTTGTAACACTTTTTTGTTATTATTTTCTATTGAAATACTGAATTAATGCCAATGCTTTTTTTTTTTTTTTAAATCCCTTATTAATTTCTTTATGGAGCACAAAAATTCACGCCTTCTTGAAACCAACACAAAAAGATAAGAATAAACGAGAAACTATTATAGTATAGTCAGATCAGTCAGTGGTGGTAAGATGTGTAATTGGGTGTGTGCTGCTATACTTATGTTATTATTTTGTTATGATGCTATATTATATGTTGGTCCATGTATAGAAGATTACAGTAATATTTTTTTTTAAACCCTGATGAGTTGACTTATGAGACATTACTTTAATACAAGCAGAGGGCATTGTAGCCGCATGATTTTTGTGAAATATTATCAACCAAAAAGATATTTTTATGTCTTTAGTTGTAAGAATTATGTGTTAATACTCAGCACTGACTTTTAATGTGTTTATAATGCGCTTTATGATCAACAACTATTATCTTGATAGGTTTTCTTTAATTAAATCTCTGTTGTTTTTAGATGTATCAGGTTATAGCACCTAAAAAATGACATATGGGGCAGAAATTCACTGTCAGTTTCCAGAGTTTTTATCACAGACAAGAGACGTTAGATGGAAAATTAAACTGAAGCAGCTGACCTTACTGGAGGTGCGTTTGGTGCTGCTGTAGTTGAAGATGGCCTTCCTTTAGGTCTATCAAGAATTCCGCTAACAAGGATTACCCTAAAACCTTCAGTCATTCTCATTTCTGCAAATACTAAGTGTTTATGAAAGGTTTTATAAACTGGTGCGTGGGAAGATTAAAACTCAGCAGCAGAGGGAGGTGGGAAAAGGTGTCCACAGTACAAGAGGAACAAGAAATCTATTTACTGGACAAAAAATAAATAAAAAAATTTAAAGAAAATCCGAAGACAAGAAAAAGGGTTAACAGCGTTTGTTGCTGAAATGACTCATTGGCTGAGAATTCTTACTTCTGAAAAGCATTGTGAGAAAGGCAGGCTTGCTAAATGGCTAACGAGGTCTCTGTGAACGTGAACACTGTCTTCAACCACCGCAGCGATCAGCCCTGACCAGCCCCCGCATGAAAGCTGCAAAGCGATCCAGAAGATGCGGGTTCTTGCGGATCTACGTGACTCAATAGTGCCCCCAAGTGGCCCCCGAGCGCATCACTCCACCTCTGCACCAGACCTGGAGGAACACTGATCGACATCTACTGCGGTGTCAAGCTTTAAATTCATCTGTAACCCACATCATCAAACATCTAAACCCAATCTCTCGGGGTTTGGGTACAAATCCACTAAAACTCCCCCCCTGTGCACATGATGCATCTTATGCGTGCACCTCTGGGATTACACACACTGTCAAAACATATATTGTTCATGATTCGAATGTCTTTGGACGAATGATGGCTCAAAAGAAAACAAATTGTGTCCTGTTCTGAGCATTTGTGTGCCTCCAGTACACAAAAAGAAGCATAGTGTGTGAAATGCACATATATTTGCAGCCAGAGGAGCAGAAGAGGACACAGTTTGGCAAAGTTATCTGGAAAATCTCTCTCTACCATGCTCTCAAATGTGACATATATTTCTTTTTATACATTTTGAGTTTGCATATGTCAACAACATTGTGGCGTTTAAAGCTTAGGCTACTGTTATCACATTTTGGAACTAAAGAAAAGCTCGAAAGCTTGTAAATTGCATGTAAATGCAGCTGTGATTTGCGGAGACAAATTATGTGATGATGGGAAAATGACGAGCGATGGCATAACATTAGCTTTTCAAATTAGAGGCCTCTGACCTTTGTGAGAAGCATCCGCGTGTTCCTCCAGCTAATCACTTAAAAAAATAATAATAAGCAAAATTAGGTTTGCTGTCCTAAACGGTCGTTTTAGCTGCTTGTATTTGTGATGTTATTCCTTCAGTCCCGAGCGGCAGCTCATGGTCACAGGTGAGGACTGGAATGTTAAAGGAAGAGCTTTGCCTTCTGGCTCAGTTCGCTCTTTAGCAGAGCAGAGACGATACGCTCCATCCCTGCAGAGGCTGCACTAATCCATCTATCATTTTGCCTGGTTCATTCCTCCCCACACACTCTTGAACAGATTCCAAACACTTCAACTCTTCCACTTAAGACATAAACCCTTCTCTGACCTCCCTATAACTAGCTGTAGTGGTAGTAATTCTAAACACTATAAAAGTACTGTCTCCTTAAAAGGTCAATAATCCCATTATTATGGGGGGCAAAAAAGAAAAGAAAAAAAAATTGCAGAACTTTTTTTTTATTCGATATTACTTGATTTACAGGTCTGGAAATACGTACAATAATACATACATACATATATATACCTTGCACAACGCTCCCTCAGCTGTCAGGGGCAACAGTAATGGCATGTCATTAGTTTTTTTCATTCCGTACACGACATTTTCATAAATTACAGGCGGCAAAAGCAACAACGTTACAGCAACATTCTGTACCTTCAACAAGACTTATATACATGCTGTCTTTTCCTTCTGAACATACTTGTTCTTTTTTTCAAACCTAATCCCGTCTAGATGCATGCTCTCCGCACGCCGTCCAACCGTCAGCGGACGGGGCCGAACCCAGCAAAATCTGCCGCCCCGATGATGAAGACTGACAAATTTTGACGTCGGCGTTTATGATCAGGACCGCTTGACCCACAATTTTCGACTGCGGGCGCTTTTGATGTCCGCTGTCACAAAGCTGTGGAGAATCCGTCCCCCCCACCCCCCCCACCTCCACCTCCACCCCACCCCACCCGACTCTGGCTGCCGGAGGCCTAATAATGACTAAACGGTGCGGTCTCCTTCAACTCATGGTACCCCTGGTGGTTTGGCTCTGTGAAAAGACAGAGAGGTCAGTTAGAGCTTTAAAAGTGCCAAATACGCCCCTCCTTGATGTTCGCCAGCAATTTTCAGCAAAGTTGCAGCAAAATAAGTCGCAGCTGGGCTCACAGCAGATGACTGTGGGCTCCACCCCCTCCATTTAATTCTCTTCACCAAAAAAAAGAAAAAAAAACCCAAATTTTAATTACCGATCTTTTCAGTGTCAGTTCAAATTTGCTGTTTTTGAGTTTAAAACCACAATTCGCTGCCACACACGACAAGTCTGGTGCTCACTTGATAATTTTTTGCACGTCCCATATTATGTAGACGAAAATTGCAGCGAGCAGGATGCGTTTGAGTGTGTAAATAAGGGTTACGCTACCAAGACTCATATTCTCCTCCACAAGAGGCCTCTTCTCGCTGCAGTTCACCACTCTGCCCTGAGCCGCTCCCAGCACCGTCATGATATCCACCAGGTCAAGCTTGGCCTCGCGCTTGGCCTCGTCCAGCTCCTCCGAGAGCTCCAGCATGGCCTCCTCGCGCTCCTCCATCTCCTCTTGCGTCAGCATCGCGTTCAAGCCCTGCCCCGCGCCGACGTCGCCCACCTGTGGGGGCGCAAGCGAGCACAGCGCCCTCACTTGGCCGTAGGACTTCAGGTGGGCGACGTTAGCGCGCAGGAAGAGCAGAAGCACGTTGAGGTCGTTCAGAGGGCAGCCGAGGCTACGGCGGTTGAGAACATCCAGAGCCGGGAGGACATCGTAGACCGAGAAGAAGCTCGTGTCCCAGACGAAGAGCCGGGCGAGGCTGAAGAGGACTATAGGGCCCAGCAGGACGTAGATGGCGCCGTTGGCCACGCTGATCACCTGGAAGACCAGCTGGCCGATCATTTTACACTGCACCAACTCGGGAACCCAGTTCTGATCCCGCAGCGTGCCCGTTCGGACGAAGCAACTGAACTGGTCCTGCAGGAGGGCGGACAGGTGGAAGTAGGCCAGGTAGAGGCAGGCGGCCGTCATGAAGGTCAGGAGGAGGAAGCCCCGCAGGAACAGCATGCTCACCAGGAAATAGGAGCTCTGTTTGCACAGCAGGTATCTCTCCAGAAGAGGGTACTCAAAGTACCGCTTCTTCTTGGCTCTGAAAACACGAGGGGGAGTCCTTCAGGATACGGTTTCTGGTTTTGTCGCGGCGAGATTTCCCCCCGATCTCCGCAAATCGCTCGGATCGAAGTCGGTTACCTTTGCAACTCGGCCTGAAACGTGAGGGGGTTGTTTGTGTTCTGCCGCATCTCCAGGATGCTCTGAGCCAGCCGGATGGAGCGGTTGTACGACTTGTCCAGCTCGTCGATGATGAACAGCAGGTCCGAGCCCAGCGACGGCGTGACCAGCTGGCGCCATATCAGGGCGGGCAGGTACATGAACATCGCCATGGCCAGAAGGGAGTACGGAAACATCTGGATGCAGGGGGGGGGGGGACAACGATAAGAGCGACGGCAAGGGAGAAACAAAAGCAGGACCTTGGTTTTCTCCTCCGCTCACCTTGTGCACCCAGAGCGAGCGCTCCTCGAAGTTCCCGTTGCTGTCAAACTCATGGTGCATGAGCGAGTCCCAGCAGTACGTGTCCACGTAGCTGGCCTGCTTCACGGTGAAGTTGCTGGGCGGGAAACAGCTGATCTGAGGCCCTGCAAGTCAAGGCCAACGACCCTTAATCACTGTCATCCCAAACAGGCTTCACCTCGTCCTGCAAACGCATCGTAGCTCTCGCAATGCGGATGCAGAAACATGAACCACACACAGGAGGCTCCCTTTTTTTTTATTTTTTATACGTTTCATGGATTTCACATGTTGCTCGACGACAACGTGATATTCAAAGCCTCTTTACGGCTTCCCCGACTTATATTTAGGCCGCGTTTATTTTAAC
Organism: Arothron firmamentum; assembly: GCA_016586285.1. Taxonomy (NCBI): domain Eukaryota; kingdom Metazoa; phylum Chordata; class Actinopteri; order Tetraodontiformes; family Tetraodontidae; genus Arothron; species Arothron firmamentum. The sequence goes on from BJFM01002557.1 coordinate 101,619, forward strand.
TTTGAATCCGCATTCAACACGTCCCCTCTCATTTCCACAGCGCTCCACCCCTGGACAGGCAGTCTAAGTGGAAACCTACTGAGGGTGTGTTTCTGCTATTTCTGGGCAAGACAAACTTGAGACTACATTTTTTTTTTTTTTTTTTTTTTTTAGCCCACATCTGTTGGGCTTTCTGTTTCTGACACTGCCTC
>BJFM01002557.1:110335-120405 GCA_016586285.1 Arothron firmamentum
TGTGTGTGTGTGTGTGTGTGTGTGTGTGTGTGTGTGTGTGTGAGTGTCTTCTTAGTAACATCGCAGAGGTTCCGGACTGTTTTACCTGCGAGTTCTGGATCTGAATGGTTCCTGGCGGCAGCGCCTGCGTTAACACTTGGCCTTGTGATGTCACCATGGTAACCGGCTGGTACAGGGTCCCACCTGAGGGGATAATTTGCCGTCATGAGTATCAAGTGGCTTCGGCAGCCACTGGCAGCCACATCCTTCCCACCACCGCCATCATCAGAGCCTTATTAACTTCCTGTCAGCACCACAAACAAAAGCGCCATGAAGAAAAGATAAAATGATTAAATTCAAGGTGCATTAATGCCCCTTTAAACCCGGAGAAGAGACGAAGAGGAGAGCCTGCCTCGCTGTTGGATTAATTAGCCTTGATGAAGACTCTCATCGCTGTGCGTTTGAGCTCTTCGCTGTGTAGCGATCAAAGGAGGAGGCATTGATTTATTTTGGGTTAAAAGGGATTTCCAGAGGGCAGGATTAACATTTCTCTGTACAGCCTTGACATTAGAAGAAACACTTTGTGTAGGATACCATCACTGCTGTGTGATACCCATAACGAGCACGACACACATTTCCTGAAAGGGAACATTAAAAGAGTAGATTTCAATTGTTAGGATCCACCATCAAAGGCGTGAATACGTTGAACCCAATGTTTATTATTCTTTATATTCCTCGATGTTGTAAATTACATTCATACCAAAACTGACTATGCGTATGCTTATGCAATTTTTTTTAGTGTGTTGACGGTTGACTTTTTGTTTTATGAATTAAAAATTTAATTAAATAGATCCTATGACATAATACATATATTCAAGAAAGATGAGATTAACATAAAAAAAACTTCTTATTATTTGAATTGTTTCATCTGTGACAGAGCATTATAAAAGTCATAAAATCCACTAAGACAGGCTAGCAGCCACGCTTCAATATTGGTGTGTTTACCTGACACCACTTGAGAGTTGATTGTAGTCATGGCGACATTGCCCTGTTGCAGACCCCCGGAAGGCACCACAATCCCTGACGGGTTAACAGAGCTGGAGACAGAGGTCATGGATGGAGAGGAGGTCTGAATTAGTTCCTGGGGGAGTCACAGAAAGACGTCGGTGAGCGAGCGTTAAAAGGAGTTGGCTGCCGCGTTTCAGAGCGTAGCTTCCGACAAATGAGGCGGATCCTCGGGGGCGTCCTCCCGACCCACCTGCTGCATGTTGAGGCTGGTGTGGGACGGGGAGTAGGGTCCTCCCAGGTCGTTCCGCAGGAGGTTGTCGCTGTGCATCTTGGTCTTGAGGCAGGTGATGTAACGGTGGCAGAAATCTTTACAGAGCTCGTTGACCTTCTCCAGTTCCAGCAGGTGGATCCGTAACACCTGAATGGCCTTCACCATCTAAACACACACACGAACCCATCGCCTTCAGGACGACATCAGCGGATCTTTCCATTTGGAGCACCAAAAAAAAGAAACAACCTAGCAATACCGAGTGTGCCGATGCAAGTTTAAAAAAAGCTGTTCTTTAGCATTAGCGATCAAGTAGTCCCTTCTTCAAAAACGTAAATGTTAATAATTAAAGCTCAGACACTTGAAAATAGTTCTGCCTGTGATACCGACCCTCCCCCGAGTCTCACACTCGCAGTAGGGCACTCTGCCAGCGTCGTCGCTCAAGGTCACCTCGACGAGTCCAAAAGTGCTTGGCCAAGGAGGAGATAAATCAGCTAATTAAACTGCTCTCACTTAATCAAGGGCCCAGTAACTCTGCGTCCATCACGGCCAGCGTAACATTAGCGTCTCCTGGAAGAGTTAGTGCCCTCTGGGAGGGACGCCTGCACCCGGTGCCTCATAAAGCACACAGATGCAGGGTTAATTGACTGTTCAGCACTTCTCTTTCCAATCTCATGTACTCAAATGGTAGGAGTGCACCCCCCCCCCCCCCCACACACACACACACACACACACACACACGCTCCTTTGTCTCAGTTGAGCTTCATCTCCTCCCTCACATTTCCAGATGAATATGATCCGCATCATCCTTCTCGCTGTTTAAAATCACTGCGAGATCGTGTGCAAGGTGAAGTGCAGCTGGAGGAGGAGGAGGAGGAGGAGGAAGAGTTCAAAATAAGGTGTTTAGGGCAGGCGCGGGGCTGGTTCATACGGCCTGGCAGTGAACATCGATCATCTGAAGCAGCAACCCAGCTGAATCCACTTTGCTCACCAAGTTGTCCAGCTCGGGATCTTCGCTGAAGAAGGGCTTGTTCTCTCGCTCCTGCTGGTGCACGAAGTTCTCGATGTCCACGTCGAAGCTGGCCGACGTGATGCATTCGGAGCCCTGCGTGGCCTGCTCACATTTCTCGAACAACAGCGCCAGGAGGGGGAACAAAGGGTGTCTGAGGAGAGACGGGGGGACGCGTCGGATTTAGACAGATGCATTGTTTTAGGAGAATTTCAATTCTAGCTATTGTTTGGGCCACAAAAAAAAAAAAAAAAAAAAATGGCGTCAAATACGCCCGACTGCGATGTTTTTACCCTCTCGTCTTCTACTGGAGGTAATGAGACCTCCTGAAACTTATATTATATTTAATAGCTCAAGTCGAAACTACATAAACAATGCAAATAAAACAAGATTTCTGTTTTCCCAGACCAACAGCTGGTCTAAATGTTCTTCTCTACATAACCGTAAAGCGATAGCGAGCTAGCAGGGGTCAATATCCATGTATTATCTATCCCATCATATGATTTTGGGAGCAAGTGCAGGGTTAATGTCTATCGCTTTAAAAAATCCTTTATATCGAGGCTTTCCTTGACTGCTATTAGAGGGGAGAAAATGGAAAAATGCCCAAGAGAAGAAGTAAAATCATAATGGAAGCATCTCTCCTAATGGTTCCTCCTCTCTTTTATAGTGTGGCAGTTTTGTAGCGTTTCCCTATAGGACGTGCTGAACGTAGCGGCTAGAGATGTAAAAAAAACAAAACAACAAAAAAAAAGAGGTTTAAGCGGATCAGACATGGTCCGGTGACAACCCCAATCATCGCCGTGTCACCCAAATTGTTACCATTTGCCTTTTGCAGAGAATTTCACTCCCCTCAGACGCTGCAGAGATGCTGCGCAGCGGTCCAGACTGCACTGCAGCGTGTACTGCAAGCAGGGGGACTGAGCAGCAATTCAATCAAAATCTAATCTAAGCTACTGAAACACAAAATATCCATGCAAAATGTAAATATATATATATGGATAATGCAAATTCCTGTCATTCATTTATTTAAGGTCTAATGACCGTGTTGTTTTTGATGGTCATATTTCAACATCTAAAGGCTTTATGTAATATATGAGAACGCTTATGAAATGATAAACAAACTATCAATCAGTATAAGGAATAACCTTTATTACCAAGGTTATGTGATAATCTGTTTTATTTGAACAAAATTGAAACGTTCCGGTTTGATGCTTTTATTGTGGTGCACTGTTAGTTCTGTTTCCTGTTTTGCTTCTGTTCTTTGCTGTTCGAGGGCCTCACTGGTTGTGGCACAGCTGTAGCCAATCTCATCAGTATCAATATATAAGGCCAGGCCCTGAACGCGCCTGCTGCGTTCGTTTCAAGCCGTTCTTCCAGTTTTCCAGTTGGTTTTCCTGTGTACTTTTTCGTGCTCTCTTGGTTTTTCCTAGTTATCTACCATCTTTTGTTTGTAGCTTCATTGTAAATTTTCCTAGTGTATGTAGCATCTTTTGCTTGTTGGTCTTTTGAGTTTTCTTCCTAGTCAATCTAGTGTCTTTTTGTTTCCCATGAGAGGTTTATCCTAGTTTATCTAATGGTAAAGTGATTTTTTTGGTTATGTCGTTCCACTGTCTTTTGTTCTCTTTTTAGCCTGTGTCACCACTTCCAGTTCGGAGGTGTTTCTTGGTTGTTGTTCATTTTGCGTTCATGCTTTCCTAATAAACCTTTCTGCTTCCGCCTGTGGGTCAGGAGTCTGTTTCATTTGCAGCAAAAATAACTCGAAAAGTTATGAGGCGGATTTTAATGACATCTTCAGGAAATGTTGGCACTGGGCCAAGGAACAGATGATTACATTTTGGGGATGTTCAGAGAGACTTTAACCTTTGATCTCCCAAATATCATAGGCCAAGATCAAAGGCCAAGAGGCTTTGATCATAAAGCAACCTACTACTGTATGTCACTGAAACAATATGGGGGATTTAAAAATTGTATTTTCACATTATTCATTTAGCAACACAGTTATACAAGCAAACTGTTTTGATGTAAAGAGCACCAACATAAATTTTATATTGTACAGCAGTTGTTCACATAGTAGTATTCTCATTGTGATGCTGTAGCTAGCTAGCTAGCATAATTATAAAGAAAAGACCAAAACACACATTTTGTTTCTCATTTCTTCAAGAGTAATAGATGAATCGATTGTTCCGCATTGAAGGAAGATGAAAGCCTTTAGCGCAGCTGGAGGCTGTTAGCTTACTGCTAACAAGGAGGTTGTTTTCTTTCTCTCTGTGTGGTCGCAGGCCGGCAGGAGTTTGGTCCCACCAGGGTATGGGTGCTATAGGGTGCCACTAACATGTATTTGATGTTAATAAGAAATAAAAAAATAAATGAAAGCTTATTCCAGGCTGATACTGATATTATGAATGCACTTTAGCGACTGGTAATTGTTTATGGATGATGGACTGGGGGGGGGGCGATGGTGCTTGTGGGGCGGCTCAGAAACGGAGGCTGGCTGCGCCCCTGCCCATGCTCTAACCCGTGCCTCTCATTTGCAGCCTTTAATAGTCGTCTATATTATTCTCTAATCTGCCTGATCCCAATTTAATGGCGCTCCCTCAGCCAGACGTGGAAGGAATACTAAACAGGAGGGGATATCTGGCTGTGGTGGGCTGGGGGAAGACTCTGTCTGGGGGTGAAGGCGGAGCAGACGCTTTCGCAACTTCCTCACTCGTGCATTCCGCTGTTTCCGCTCTCTGGATTTTACCATTATTCTTCTTTCTGTGTTCGTATTCTGCGTGGTGAACGTGCGGTTTTGGGCCTGGGTTAAGGCCGAAACCACTGACGACGACAATCATCGACATGAAACGAACATTGGTGCTAGAAATGACCTCATGAGGGCAATACGGCGCACGGTGGGCTCCAACGCGATAGTTTTGACTTTAAAACTCCAAGCGGTCTTCAGACTAATGGCTCCACAATAATGAGGTTCATGCATGTTCTTGGTGTTTCGGGACCGCAGACAATCTATTTCCAGTCTTCACAATATTGTCTCTGGGTAAATTGGAAAAACACGACCCTCACGGTGACCAGAAGCACAACAATGTCATTACCTCCCCTTGATGCACATTTTACATGCCACATGTTAAGTTAAAACTCATTTTAATGATTAAATGTGACGTTAAAAAACACTGTCACACTTTCTTTGCCAACGTTCGGGTTCAAATTTGTCACTTTTTTGGCAGTTCCATCCTCCTTTTCTAGTGCGCTAATTAATAATTAGCAGGAACCAAAGAGGTAGAAATGTTGCGTTCCATCTCTGCTAATTGCCTTCTTAATGTAAATCCTGTCCAGACTCCACCCAGCTAGCTGTTTCCAAACTCAGCTGGTTCCGCCACCACTCCTAAAGTGTCTTGTTGATTAATTAAACACGGATATATTCGGCTGTTAATGATTGTCGTGGTAAATAAATGTTCCATGAAAAGAAAAAGAAAAAAAAAAAAAAAGACTCAGTGTATTTGGTGAGAACTTTATCTACACAACAACAGACTCGTAACACTTAACCTGCTCGTTCCGTTCTAATTAAAGATAAGCGGGAGAACTTCTTCTCCTTTAAAAAAAAAAAATGGCCGGAGAATCTGTCGGAAGCGTGACGAAGACTGGGCGGATTCGGGGCTCTCCCAACAGAAAACATCTCGAGCATGTGCCATTGGGCGCAGTTGGAGCTCGCGGACGGGCGGGGAAGCAGAAACAAACCTTCCCTTGCTTCCCGTGACCTTTGCGCAGGAAGTCGGCATTACCGTCGATGAGCTGTGAAAACGCGTCTTTGTGTGTCTGTTTGGATGCGTGCGCGCGTGTGTGTGTTAGTGTGTGTGTGTGTGTGTGTGTGTGGTCGTAATGTGTGTTTTCCAGTCCTCCAGCACCTCTTGATACCAAACGGAGCAGGAGCACCCCACCCGCCACCCCCATTCCCCCTCCCCTCCCCAGCCATCCTCGCTGGCTGCCTGCTTCTATCTGCAGTGCGGCGGACTGGAGATGGCCGCCTGGGGGATCATTATAGGGGCCATAAAAGAGCGATTTACAGGACGACCGGCGAGTGGAGTCAGCACAGTTCCCCTCACCCCCCACCTGCAGGACTGCGCCGTGCTGGGTCACCAATGAGGAGCCCAAAACAGAGAGTCCAGCAGGGGACAAGATGACTTAAACATGAGGGCGCAGAAACGGGCAGTGAACCGGAGGAAGGAATAACTGATGTCAGATCAAAGCTGAAACTGTTTCCTATACAATAATAATACACTCTGAAGATCTATACTGAATATATATGGGTGGGGGTGTGTATGTGTGTATGTGTATACCCCCCCAAACACATGTATGTATACATACATATACATGTGTTTGGTTTGTACTCTGCAGTCACTGATGGAACAAGTCCTTCGTTTTAACTATATGGAGCGAGAGAAAGAAAGATGGAGGTCTCCCTCTGTCTCTGCTCCCCCACTGTTCACCAGCCTAATCAGGCCTGGTGGAGCCTCCACCCCCCACACTAGAAGCTGGTCTGTGGTGGGGTCCTGCTGTTTGTGCTCCCAACATGGCCCCAGTTTCCCCAGGCCTCTACGCGTGTGTGTGTCTGTGTGTGTGTACGTGTGTGCTCTTCTACCTACCACATACTGAGCACACATCCCTGTACTTCTATCTTTGTGAGGACTTTCATAAGCATATTGTATTACCAAGCCCCTCTAGCCTAACCCTACCATCCCAACTAACCTCCTAACACCAATGCTAACCTAAACCCAACGCTAACTCTAACCTTAAAACCAAGTCTTGACCCTCAAACAGGCCTTTGAAGTTGTGAAAACCAGCCGAGATGCAACAGGATGTTGATGGAAATCCTCACAAATGCGAAAACACAAAGACATGTGGGTGCTTGTTCATTTTTCTATCTATAATAAATGACCCTGTTGATATCGGAGGTGCTGAAAATAATCAGGGATGCGTTCAAAACCATCAAATACTTCCATCAATGCTAATTCTGACGCTGCATAACGGGACTCTTATGGGTCTGTTTCCTGAAAGCATCTCCTCTATTTTCTATGTGGATGCTGGTCATCCCAGGGAAAGATAATAACAGGGATTACGCAGTAGCTAAAGTTAAAAAAAAAAATAAAAGAGAAAGACCAGGGGAAAAAAATACTTTTTCATCCAAGTCAAGCAGGGAGGAAACTCATAAAAGCAGCTATCTGAAAGAAAGAGCCAATAAAAGCACTTGAGCTTTGACACAGTTTCCTGCATGGAGCAGCAGCTGAGCACCAACACATGCTGACCTGCTACATGGGGCAGCCACGGCCTGTTTTAAGCTCAGCAGTGCTGGAGAAGCAGCGCGGTGGTCTCCGGAGGGCCGGAGCGCCGTCTCACAGAGGCCATACGGACGTTCTGGTGCAATGTGTAGGCAGAAAAAGAGCGCAGGATCACTTGACTTATCCAATGAAAGATCCCCAGCGATGCTACAAACCGCTCAGTTCTTGCTCGTAATTTGAATTTTAGGAAAAACCTTTGTATTAGCGCTAACTCATCCCGCTGGTAATGCAAAATCGAATCACTTTTTGTATATTTAAGCTTCTCGAAAGCTGATTTGTTCATGCATTGGGATGCAAATACGCCGGTGCAGATCGGAACAGCTCGCCGAAGAACCCTCAAAAATTTCTTATCCGCTATAATAAAATCACAAAACACAACAGTGTTTGTCGTTTTTAGCTGTTACTTAAAGTTTGCACGCCAATGTTTGTCAAACAAGTCTGAAAGTGGAGCATTCGTGCAAGGAACCATGCTTAAAATGATTTTAACAAAATAGAAATGTGGGTCAAGAAGACATAATGATAACATTTTCCCGTGTTTCTTTTGGTTTTTATCCCAGTTTACTCAGGCACAGTACCAGACACAATGCTGAAGACACTAGAAATAGATTCTCTGAAGGTCCCAGATGTCCCAAGGCACCAAAAAAAACCTCCATGAGAACCTTATTCCTCATTTAATTTGGGTTTATCTTTTTTTGAACGCACTTTCTTTCAAAAGCGCGATCGGCCTTCGGAGGGTGAAGCAAGAGCGCGCTGTCTTCCAGCAGCAGAGGTCAAGGCTGGATTCCTTCTTGGCTACATCTAAAAACAAGCTGAAGATGCTGGCGCATCTTCTGCTGACCCCTTGAAACGCCGTTTTGGCACCAGCGAAGACGCGACACCTACACTACCATGAAAAGGTCTTTCGCTTCCATCGCCGGCAGCCGCCGCCGCCTGAAAACAAAAGCCTACCAGCCCTTTTTTTTAATAAGATGCAGAGTATCCAGAAGGATCTTTATGGTAAATGCCACAACTCATTAGGCTAATTACTCTATCACACATTTGCGCGGCTGCTAACAGCGGAGCGGGAGAGGAAGCCACATCTCCTCATAAAGTCCTGGCAATTAGCGAAAAGAAACATTAAAGCTCACACAGACTTCCTCTGCAAAATAATTAAAGAGAAGCAGCAGCGATGTTGATTATCTGCACTCTTTTTTTTTTTTTTTTTTGCTTCTGTTTTCAAAGTCTGCCAGAGCAGACCTCCGTTCACGCAGAAGCACCATTTGTGTGGATTTTTTTTTTGTAGAAATTGACTCAGTGAGGGAGACCTGACTCATGGCGGCGCAGCAAATTGCGTTTTATAACCAGGCAACAAGGCGGGTTTAGTCATTAGCTGCGAAAAAATCTAAAAAAGGAACGAAGGTGCCCTGCAAAGCCCTCTGCTCTTCTGCTGCCTCCGACGCGGAGTGTCGCCACGTTCAGCCGCATCTGCGGGCTGCGTTCTCCTCTGACGGGGCCCTCCGCTTCATCTCATTCTATCCACGCGTCGAGCCATGTGGAGATGCCCATAATGCGCATCCTTCATGACCGACGATGCTTCAGAGGAGAACACCCGGCTGCGCCCACTGTTCTGTTTCACCAATTCGTAGCCATTTTTTGTTTTTGTTTTTTTTTTTTTTAATCCCGAGCGCGTCAAATCTCATTACCCTCCGTTATAGCTCAATGTGATGTAACACTTGAAAAGGTGGAATTCTCTACAGTGGTATATTTTCAAATAAAGCATGTCAGATGTGTTTATCTCAGAGCTGGTTGTAATCCCTCGCCGATACCTTTGGGTCGTTAAAAGGGTGGAAAATTTCTGTACGAGGACCTTTTTTAGATTTCACAGGATTCTTTTTTTTTTTTCTTTTTTTAATCTATCATTTACGTTATGGAGGACGAAACAACAGGAGAGAGCGACCGGAGTCCGCAGCTGAGACTTTGCGGGGTGGAAACGCTGTGACTGCCTCTTTTGTGTTTGCGACGCTCTCAAGCTTCATTCTGGCAACCTGAGCTGAAGGACAGAAATAGTCTGGATGGAGATGAAGAACGGAAAGCCCAGTGCTTTCTCCGTTCATGTTATCAGATGACACAAGGTCACATTTATTGGTATTTTTATACACACATTAGGCAAAACATGACTCAGACATACTGAGGACTGATAGAGTTGCTCACATTCTCACCATTTTCCCAATATTAAAAGTAGGTATGAGTCCTTTAGGTACGCATACCTTTGAAAGTAGAGCATTTAATATCTATTGAATAATAAAAATCCTCAATAATATGTCAGCATTGGGCAGCAACCCCTCCCTCCACAGCCCGGAGGGAGGCCATTTCAAACACTGGGTAAGCAGCCTGGTTGGAGTGCCGAGTTGCTTTTAAAACTTTTATCACCGTACTTAACAAAACACCGATCCTACTAGACGTATCCAGCCTGGCGCAGCAGCACAACACTGCCCCC
>BJFM01002557.1:120525-132483 GCA_016586285.1 Arothron firmamentum
CCCCCCCCCCCCCAAGCGCCAGGAGCTGCCGCAAACGTGGCTGAGCACATCAAAGGCGGAGCGCCATCTCCGAGGAGCTGCTCGGGACTTTTTTTTTTACAGCGGAGCGCCTCGGGCCCGAAGCGCGGGGGCAGATGGCTGAGGCGGATACCCGGGGGCGGGATCCGAGGGGCCGTGACAGAAGGCCCCAACCCGGTCTGCGGAGTCATCACTACAGTCGGGGGGGGGTCCTGCACTTAGCAGCGGAGGGCAGATCATGTATCACTCCGCCCGACAAATCTGGCTACACCAGGAGATCATCCTGCTCAATTAAAAATGTCTGTATTCTGAATAATTTACTTCATAAATAGATAATACAGGCTCGTTATCAAGGTGCATCAATATTCTAGCGATTGACTGGGAGAGGAGAGAGGCGTGTTTTAGATATTTATACACCCGTACCAGGGTTTAGAACCAGAATTTGGGGTTTCACCCATCAGTATTGCTCCTTCTGCTCTGCTCTAATGAGGCTCTGCCTCGCAGGGCTTCGACTAAATAAAATTTAGAACAAACGACTCCAGTCGAGGCGCAAACGTCCTCAAACATGGCTGCCAAACAGAACGAAAACATTAGCTACATCTCACAGTGACTCAGGAATTTAGCATTAAAAAAAAACCAAAAAAAAAACACCACTTTGTTCTTCAATTAAAAACAAAGTTTCAAAATAAATTATGAAATGGAATGTCTCACCCTGAAGATCTTACCTTTGAAAATTACTGTCGGCATGAAAGAGAAATAAATTACATTTTACAAATGAAGTCTGGAACCTTAAACCATTTGTTTATACACTCGTTTAGCTCTTTAAAATGTGTTAGTTTTGTCCCTGTGGCTCCCCCAAAGCATTAAATTGGGCAAATTTATGCTTTTGAAAGATGGTTTTCCACTAAAAACAGACCTCACAGGAGGAAAATCACCATGCGGAAACACTGACATGACAGTTATTAAAAACAAAACCTCTGCAGGCGTTGTCAGGCGAAAACTCGGCGATACAGTCGTGATTTGTGTGGAGATCAACGCCCAAGCGCGGCGAAGGACCGACCTGTACACGGCCCTCTTGTCAGACTCGAGCTGGGCCTGGGGGTCGAGTGTCACGCTGACAGAGGTATTTCCTGCCGCCGAGGCCGCCGGGATGTGAACCTGTGGGCTCTTGGTGTTCTGCTGGGTGGTGCCTGTCATCTGTCGACGCAAAAAAAAAAAAGATCAGAAAAGGAGATTTAGTCTCCTTTTGTCGTTTCCAAAGAACGCCATGTGCAGCAAAAGCAGAGCGCGGAGGCGGGATCGCCCCGACAGGTCATCAGCATCGCGCGGAAGAGCATGTCTGCGATCTGACCGGGCCTTTAATATTTTATTTGCGTTATATCGTTGGCTATATCGCTGTCTGATAAATATTCAGGTGCTAATTAGCAGCTAAACGTTCGTTGGAAGCATCAAAGAACTGTCTGGTGGAGGGATTCAGGAGGAGCGCTTTATCTCCACGCTCCTCTGCGCACTTCATCCTGCAGCCCGCTCAACTTCCTCTATTTTCCTCTGAGGAAATGAATCTAACAACCCCGCCTCCCCACTGCCCCCCCACTTTTATTTATTTTTATATTTTTTTCAGCCGGGGTAGGATGGAGGAAGCTTCAAGTCTTAATCCCGGCACCAAATGGGAAATAAATTAGCTTCTTCACACTTAACTAGCTCTCATTTGCATTTGCCGCGCGCGCGCAGGCGGCAGCTCCCCCCCCTGGCACTAATCCTCTGGGCGCAGGCAGACGGAGGTGTTGTGGTCAAAGAGGAGCGCGAGGGGTCGGATGAACCTGCTGCAACTCCTCTGCTCGGGAGGGTCTGCAGAGCTGGACCAAACCGCAGAGCAGCCTCAGCCATGTGACGTTGATTATTCCACCAGAATAAGGACGCAACGCTTCTGTGGCGTTATATTTATGTTGCACTCATGATAGTCGCTGTTACTTCCCCCTCTGACATCACTATGAGCTTAATTTGGGGGGATTGCTCCAGTATTTGTGCGCTTTGGTATCTCCGATAGTCGAAATTGTGCTTAACTTTTTTAATAGGGGCCTCTCATACAGGAACTAGATATAAACAGAAATACAGCAATGAAGAGACATGAGCACAATGTTGGTGTTTTATTTAAGGTTCATACACAGATCAAATTCAAGAGTATCATATATATGATACCCTTATCTACAGGACTGTACAATCCCTGCCGCGTCATTTACATTAATGTTAATTAAGTCAATAAATCAATGCAGCATTTCTTTCTAGTTTGAAAAAAATAGCTCATACATGAGTAATATGGTAAATAATTAGCTCTTGATTCAAATTTAATGCTATATTTTTTTATTCTATGCATATTTTACATTGCTTTATATTTTTATATAACTGCTCCATGAAATGAGGAAAAGTCTACAGTTAAGAGGGGGCATTTTATCTTTTTTTTTTTTTTTTATGTTGTTTGGGGTCTGAATGTATATTTGCATAAATGAAAGTGGGGGGTTTGAGACTGTTGATTTTGGACTGGCGGATGTTTAAACATACACGCTTTTCTCCTGGAGCAAAAACAAACGCGTGAAAACAGCCCAGGCGCATGTGTAAATGTGTTCAGCAGCCGGTGTTAACATGTACTGACCCCTCTGACCTGTTGGCTCTCCTGGTACGATGGAGGAGGAACGCTCTGGGTGGCCATCATCGTCACTGCAGGTGCTGGGGACACATGTTGCATCATGGGACAGCGTCACATTCAGACTATAAACAAAGAGAGAGAGAGAGAGAGAGAGAGAGAGAGAGAGAGAGAGAGAGAGAGAGAGAAAATGGACCCTTAGTGGGAAAAACAGAGATGCAGCTACACAGAGATGCTGGGAATGAATCATTCCCACTGACAGTCCAGCTGATTTTTAAGCAGCTCGGTTTACACACCTCTCTCTGTTGACTTCTGCTGCGCTGCTACTGAGCCAATCAAAAGGGCTAATTAGGGTTCTTGTTGGTGGGCTAATTGCTATTGGCCGAGACCCCACCGGGCTGAGGGCCGTACCCTGTGGAACACCGCCGTATCTATCAACCCCCACCAACGATGATGGAGCTAATTGGTGTAACACACACACACACACACACACACACACACACACACACACACACACACACACACAAGCAGACCCCCCACCATCTACCAATATAGGCACACACAACAGGAGCCCAAACCTGAAGCTACGTATAACCTACAGGACGTGCACAGGCTGCAGGAAAATGTCCTCCAATGAGTGATGTCACATAAAGGAAGGAAAGGTGACGTTGTCTTTGTTCAGCTTAACAATTTATCAACCCATACAATCAATCAATTTACCAATACACCACTTCAATAAAAGAACACAGAATGAAAGCAAAAAACCTTAAATGGGGTTAAATGCCGAAGGTTTTTACCTGATTTATACCAGTTAATCTGCCAGAATGTGGACATACTATGTGTGCGTGTGCGTGCGTTCTTCTGCTGAGCACCAGAAATCCTTATTTTACTAGCAACATGAGGACTTTTTTGGCTGGTCCTCACAACTTCGGAGGTCTGATTGAGGGTTAAGACCAGGTTAGAAAAGATAGACGTACAAGGATGTGTGTGTGTGTGTGTGTGTGTGTGTGTGTGTGTGTGTGTGTGTGTGTGTGTGTGTGTGTGTGTGTGTGTGTGTGTGTGTGTGTGTGTGTGTGTGTGTGTTGTTTGTACCCCATATCCATAAGTGTCTTTGTGTACTGATTGCATTTTCTGGTTTCTGTTCCAGCCGGTATCAGCTGAAAGGCATCTTCTCTGTTATCAGTCTTCATTTTAATTGCAAATGCAGCGAGCGTGTTAGTGATTAAATGGAAAATTGCACATTAATTGATGAGAATGAAGATAAAGCAATTCCAATTACTGCACTGGATTCTAGGCAGCCTCTCAAGTTTCGCCATCCCTCGAAGGAGCGAGCCACACACACACACAAAAAACACCAAATCTGAGCAGTCGGTTGAACACACGCAGACACACACACACATACACACACGGCCGCTGAAGCATGAATGTACATACAGGAACAACAACGCATCTAATTTCAGCAATAAAAAAAAAAAAGAAGAAGAAGAAGTTTCAGATTATGATTGGCCACAAGCTGCAAAAGACAGGAAGTGGAAATAAGGAATTAAACTCCTACAACAAATATGGAGGGCTTTGGTGAATCGGAAGGTCCTTTATCGCTGTGGGAAAACCTCCTTTCAGCATTCAGGCTCCCAGCCATTCCGAGCACAAGCGGGCATGAACCGCTTTAAAGTGTAGCTGCGGCTTCCTGAGCTGACAATCCATATCTGGTCGCATAGGAGGAGCTCGCCGCCCCTGGGCCTCCGCACTCCATCTGCGGCCAGGGACTTTTCCCCCTCAACGCTCTGCTCGGGTGGGAGCGGAACCAGACGCGACCAAAGGAAAACGGAATTTTCAACCTATAACAACATCTGAGTCCGACAAACAGCTGATGATGGATGCTGACGCCTTATTGTTGACTTCAGTTCATCTGTCCGGCCTCCACCATGCCGAGCTGCCGCATATGGCGCTGGATTTATTATTTTTATTTTTTTTAATTGTAAACGTTTCAATATCTGGAAGAAAGTTGAACCATCTCGGGTATATATGGCTGTGCCGATTTTGAGCGAGCGCGTCTCATTTCGTTTCACCAGAGCTGCAGATAAATCATGTTGATATTTGCAGATTTCTTTTATTCATTTAAAAATTGATTAGCCGACAGGCTCTTCATCGGGCAAACTCTAAATTCCCAACAAATGAGTAAAAGCCTGAAGCCAGTCGGGGTTCTGCCTTCATTATGAGCAAAAAAGCCTTTGAATTGAAGAAAAAAAAACAACAAAAAAACAGATGAAATCATTTCGCTGGCATAGTGTGGTTCTGAAAACTAACCCCATCCCCATGATGCCAATTTCACAAACAACAGCGCTGACGTTTCTCCGGCTTAACTAGCCTAGATCATCTGGATCTGCATTTAGCACCCTGAAGCTTCCCTATAAATATCCTGTGCATATTCATGGGAAAAAAAAAAAAAAAAAAAAAGGCCAACACGGCCCAGTTTCGCTGCAAAGTCTGGTCCACTCTTGGAAACCACGACAGATAACCGATTCTCTACCCGATCTGTGCGTTTGTGGATGAGTTAGGGGGGGGGTATCCCCTCTGAGGATGGAAGGAGCAGCACAACATCTGCACGACGTGGCCTCAAAAAAAAAAAAAATCTCATTTAATCTTCCCTGTCTGGGCCTGTTGCTTAACAGGCTGACCTGCAAATGCAATGAATAACAATTGGCAGTGGGCATGTCACCTTGGTCAGACATCATGCATCTTGATTCCATGCAAAAGAGGGAAGATGAATAAATAAATCAAGTGTTTTTGAATATGAGTGGGATCTAATCATGGCCTTATTGTCAAAGGCTGATTTACAATGCAAACACCAGGAGGCGAGGCCTTGATGCTGTTCGCTAAAACGCTGGAGGGAAGGACTGAATGGTAATAAGTACGGGGGCGAGGGGGCTGGCTGTGTACACATTTGTGGTTGGACCAAACACAGGCTGTGGAAAACACACAGATCAGAGTCAAACACCCCCCCACACACGCACACACACACACATCAGGGAATCAGCCTGTATGCAAACACGGGCATGGATGCAGCAACATTAAACACAGATAGCAAACTTCAGCTGGCGTCATCGCAGCGCCGCGCGCACAGCCGCGGGGCGAGGGGAGTCTCGGCAGAGGTCTTCGGGGTAGGACCACCAACACCCCCCCCCCCCCCCCCCCCCCCCCCCCCCAGGCTAAAGCCAGGACCTGGTCCAACTCCCAGACCAGCTCATTAACCTGGGCAGCAGCCCGTACTTACAATTCAGACCGGCATCATTTATTCATCTGCACATGTTGATCCGACTCAGACAGGACACACGAACCGGGCTGTTCCAGGACTGGAGGTGGACGCTGTTCGATGAAGGTACCAGAGAGGTGGAATGAGGCTCAGCAATGTCGACAATGACAAGGAAAGCAGTACCGAAGACATTGGCTCTACCATTTGACCGATTGCGTTTAGAGTTAAAAAGGACCACTACGAGTAGCAGGATATTATGATAATCGCCCTAATAATGGTGGTTAAAGTAGATTTTTCTGTCTGGAGGTTTCTGATACTCTGTAAGCTGTTAAAAAAAAATAATAACTTTTCCCCCCCAAACCAAGCCATATCTCTCATCTACTTTCTTGAAAGGAACTTTATTGTGTTCTTCCTCTGACTCATCCTTCAATTTTCTCAATTTCCAAAGACATTTACGTCCGGATTCAAATCTCTAACCTTTCCGGTTTATTCTCTCACACTGAACGTCTTAATGAACGTCCTTCACATATTCAAATATGCCCCCCAAGCCGTAATGAAGACATGAGGATTTCCCTCGGGTACGGAGATCCATGGCTTTCTATTCTAACTGTGCTGACAATGGCGGCAGCGCCTCCGTCTGACTTTGACTCTTCTCTTTGTATTTATGCAAATGTTTGTTTGGATATTACAGATTCCACTGTGATTGTGTTGCTTTCTGCTTTAAAAAAAAAAAAAAAAAAAAAAAAATCTGATTAAAGTCGAGGTAAAACAGAGAGAGATAGAACTGCTGAACATTTTTGTAACTCCCGGTGGACCGGCGGTTTGCATGCAAATAACCTTATTATCATAGTTAAAAGCTTTTATTGTCATTAGGTGAGGTGTAGTCTGAAGGAGGAAAACACACAAGTTAAAAATGAAATACAGTCAGGCAGCAGTAAATGACTGTACCGTCTTTAATTACCTGCAAAAAGATGCACTGTGCACCTGTGTTTTTAAGCAGACTAAAATAAAGCAAAGCAATTAGGTTTTCTCTTTCCATTTGTATGCAGAGTTCTTTAATTAAAACGCAAAACTTTATATATTTTTTCATTGTTTTAACGGCATTCAACTGCAGTTAAACTTAGTGTACTGTGACCCAATAACAGGAAACCACTGGGACATTAATCGTGCATGAAAAAAGTGAACCCATTATTATTCTAACACTTCTTTCCTCGTTGATTCAATGTTCAACAGTTTATAGGTGATACTGATGACAAAAGAGTCCCTGGGCCTTATATTATTTGATTAATTCACTTAAATATCATAACATATTGAAAATAGAATTATTTTTGCTTTGTTTATGTTGTTTTGGGGGACATTTTATCGAATAATTAGAATTAGAATGGAGTTAGAATAATTATGTAAAATAATTAGCAATGCCTTTAATTCACTGTACAGTGTTAAAACCTTTGAGGGGGATTTAAAACCACCAAAATCACATCAGTGGCTGCGACACAACGAGCATCCGTCGCAAAATACATGAAAATACACGCGGAGAACATGGCGCGTGCCGACCAAATGGTTGCCGGGGACGCTTCGCTGAACTTATTTTGGTTTCAGCTCTGTTGCTGGGAAATTTACACAAACTGGTGCTGCATCATTTCCTTAAGCAAACACACAAACACACACGCGCGCACACACGCACACACACACGCACGCGCACATGAACATACACACTCTTGGGGAGGACGAGCGGTGGGTTGGGAGGAGACTGCCAGCATTGCGCTCTCCAACAAAAATAGCACTGCAACAGCGCCTGCATGGTGCAAATGGCTCAGAAAACCACAGATGGCGGCGAGATATTCCACGTTTTTCACGTTGACCTGGGATCCAGCGAAGAGACTGAACCCATTTATCACCACGACCTCATTACCTGATATGTATTCCATCTAATCTGATATATATTCTGTTTTGTACCATCCAAATGGGGGGGAGAAAAAAAATGCGTACTGACAGTTTATTTAATCATTTTTTTAAGTTATTATTAGTGGCTCCCAGTTTCTCCCAAAGTAAGTTTTTATGATCATTTTGAAACATCCCGTCACGTGGCACATGCGAGTGTGGACTGGAGCGGACAAGCGCTCGCACGGCATTCAAAATAAACGCTTCCTTATTCCCCCGCTCTGTGGCGTCATCTCACAAAACTGCTGCATTTTCCTGACTGCTTCATAAAAACGGAATAGTTTTGCCTGGTGTTTTTTTTTTTTTTTTGGTATTTTGCTTTTCTAACCAGCACAGAGGACGGGACGGACGCCAGCACGATGATATTTTTTACCCTCATGTCAGCTTATAAATAAGATTTCATCAGCACCTTCGGCCTGTGTGGATTCTTTTGATTCGTGACCGGATTAGATTTAATAGCTGCCTGAAAGTAAAAACCATCGATCCGCTGATTAAACACAACAGCATCAGGACTCTGCCGAGCAGATCACGTTATTAACACTGCAAATAGAGCATCTGAAATAAGAAAATTGGAGCTGGTACACAGGAAAGAGAATCCACAAGAGTTTCCCAATGAATCCCGACCTCCCTCCACTACTTCCCATCTCATCCTCCTCCTCCAGTCTTGTGTTTCCTGGTTTGTATGATACACATCTTATCAGCTGTTTCACCCTGAAAAAAAACAAAAAACAAAACATGCAGCAAACCTGACCATTGATGAATATTGCGCATTCGCCTGCATCCACAGTGGCTGCTGGACTAAAACCTCACGGTTAACGGAGTTAAGACACTAAAAGAAGCGCTGCATTATTTCTTATTTAAGGCATGATCTTTAAGATAAGATAAAAGTTAATCTCCAAGATTGCATTAGTAGTTGTAGTTGTATTTCAACCACTCATTTGATCTCATTCACAAAAGGTAAATAAGATTATTGTGCTACTGAAGTTAACTGATGATATTTTCATTGTTTTGTTTTGTTTTTTTTCTTGTAACTCACATAATTTGATCTTCAGTGGGATAAAGAGTAGCCATTGGAAGTGAACAGGTTGTGCGACACAGACACATGTGACACGTTAAGGCCTTTCAGATAAACAAAGTTCCATTTTGAAGAGTTTTCTTTGCAAAGAAGACTGTGATATTGCATCAAATTTCTAATATATTGCGTTTGTAGGGTGACTGTGGTGCCGTGTTCAGAAGAAAACTTCATGTCAGGGGTAATTAATTTGATTTTTTTCCCAACAGTGATGGTCAGATTAAAAATGAGTGCGAGGGTGCAGCGTCTGAAATTGAAGCCACTGAAACGAAATGAGAGTCAAACCGGGACAGTCGAACCGGAGGTCTGTGCTCGTGCTGCGTCCATGATTGGACGGGGTTGACTACAACTGTCCGACTAGTTAAACATTTGTGTTGCAAATATGTGCTAAAATGTTCAGACAGAGGGAGGGGGAGAGAGAGAGAGAGAGAGAGAGAGAGAGAGAGAGAGAGAGAGAGAGAGAGAGAGAGAGAGAGAGAGAGAGAGAGAGAGAGAGAGAGTGAGAGCTGCTGCGGGTCAGACAGAACCAGGGGACAAGTGAGCAGAAATGTCGGACCCATCTGCTGGGAGTCCAGTTTAAACGTTGCATACCGTGCATGGGAGACTTCACATAGCTGCTGACTTCCTAAACGTCTTATCCACACTAATATTTTTCTCCCCTTACTGACTAGTTTTAGCCATTTACCGCATTTTCGGGTTTATTAACTTGGAAAATAAGAATTGTTCCATTTTCTGCATTAAAAAAAAAACAAGATAATAAAAGGGGGGGGGTCTCCATAAATGATGAAAAATCAAAAAGGTGGAGCTGAAATGAAGCTGGAAATACGAAGACCATATAATGATGCCCAGCAGCTCTGTTTGCTGCTCTTGGCGGGTCGGCCGCTGTTTGTCTTATAGCACGAGGAGTAAAGAGAGACGTCTGAGGGAACCGTCAGAGGGTCCAAACAAATCTATATTAGATTTCCTCAGAAATACCATGGGAGGAGGCCGGAGGAGCGGCAGGAGGAGGAGGAGGAGGAGGATGATCAGGATGTGGAATGCAGAGGTATGGAGACACAATGAGAGTGAAAAGAAGGGTGGGCGGGAGCAGAGCTGCAAATAAAAGCCAAAGAAAGCCTTGCGAGGGGATGGAGAGAGGGAAAAAAGCAGTTAGCGGAGAAAGATGTGTCAACTCTACATTTTAAGAAGACTAAGAACAGTGTCCTGATGCGGTCAGAGCAAGGTTTAGATTAAGGTTCCACGTTAAAATGTCAAAGTGTGCGTGCAACCAAACCATGTCTGGTTTTTCCGGAAATCGGATGTTCCTGCGTGTGATTAAAGACGCTGACTTGTTTTTTTGGTGCGTTGTGCTCAAAAATCAGCCTCGTCAACAGAAGTCAACTTTAGTTTTCTTGCTGAAACAGGGGGGGGGGGGAAAGGGGACATCAACAAGAAATCTGCTGTGAGGGAAGAGCGGAATTCGTGGAAGTCTAATTATCAGCGCAGGTGCATCAACAACAGCCCCGAGGAGTGTCGGACCAGACCAGAACTAGGGTCTGCGAGCCAGATCAAGGTCTGCTTAGAGCTACTTAAAGCCTTACATTTCCCCTCTCTGTCTCCCCTCTTTCTCTCTCTCTCGGCGGAGGGGAGGGGGGGGACATCTGGAGCGCATTAAGGCGCTAAGGACATTGGATCTCCCCAGAGCGCCCGGGCTGGATGGGTGGCCCACTGTGGACCCCTTTCAGCAGCAGAGGCCAGCCCCACCTGATTAACGGCGGGAGCCTCACACGAACAGTTCACACACACACACATTCTCACACATTCGCTCAAATCCCAAACGCCTGACGGAGTACAGCGCGAGAGCCGGGACACACGGACACGAGTCCCACCGACTGTGATCGGTTACAAAAGTGTTGACAAGATCAACAGGAGGCCCCCGCGCGTTCGGAAAACAATGCATTACAAATAAAGGGGGTGAACGCGGAGATACCTTATTAATGCTGACAGGTGTGAGTCATCTTTGCAGATTTGAAAAGAGCAAAAAAGGGTGTAAAGCAAAACCCGTTATTAAACTGAATACTGCAGGATCAGCAGAAGGACTGTTTAATATTATATTAATCATCTATATTAGTAACGGACATATGAAATTACCAGATGAATACTGAATTTAAAGGAGGAGGAATGATGGACCAAGCTGACAAAGCAATGAGAGGACTTTATTAATAACTCGGATCAAAGTCCGGCCGCTTTGTCAAACTTGTTCTGCTGCATTAAGTCCCGTTAGATTTGCCAGAGATGCCAAAACAATAACTTTCTCAAAGGAGGACGCTTCACACAAACGGCTCTTCCTCTACAAATTGCTGCACCTGATTTGTCATTTCAAACGAATCGCCGTGTTGGCCAAAAATTTGCAATTCACAAGAAGCCGTCCCCTCAGACACGCACACGCTAATCCATATTTCACATTTGGATGAGAGATGGAAGGAGAGGAGGGAGGGGGGGGGGGAGAGAAAAGGAAGATAGGTAACCGCATGCCAGGAGATGAGGGGCGGGAGGGGAGCGGGTGATGGCAAAAGCTGTGGGAGTGGAGGGTGGGGGGGGGAAGCAAGAGAATGGGAAGAAACGGGCGCCATTTAGAGTAAATGGCATCCAAAAACCTTCTCCAATTATCTTTCCCTGCCATGCCAGTGAGACTGACTTAATTAAAATGGCTTGAGAGGGGAGGGGAGGGAGGGGAAGGAAGTGCGAGCGATTGAGGGGGCAGGCGGGCGACGTATCTGCAGCGAAACACAAAGCTGAAGCGGCGCGCATGGCTGTCGACCACTCTGCCTTTTCAATTCCAGACTTCAAAGGAGAATAAAGAAGTCATCATGAAAAAGCGAGGGGGGCTCTCACCATCCGCGGCCGTGTAATTGTGCTATTTAAATCCGACATTTTCATCATTGTTGGAATATTCTTGGAGGGAGGTTTATAAAATGGATAATAAAATAGTTTTTGTTGTTGTTCTATTGCGTCTGTCCCCCCCCCCCCACACACACACACACCTTCAATAAT
>BJFM01002558.1:0-12397 GCA_016586285.1 Arothron firmamentum
TATATATGGGGGGGTATGAAAATTAAAATACTTACTATAACCTGGTTGCATACATGCACACCCATAAACTGTTTGTTGAAGCCCCTTTTAAGAAAGCCATAGTCCTTTTGGGTTAGGAGTCCAATTGCATGCACATCAGCTATAATTCAAGATTTTGCAAAATCCTCAGCATCTGATCTTCATAAGATTTTTGAAGTCAAAAAGGCACACACTACCAACCGATTGCTGACGGTGGTATTGCAGTGTTTATTCACATCTCATGGACACCTAATACGAAAATGTCTACCGAAATGGACAAAAGAAAGAGAAATTTGTGTTTTTCAGTTTTTCTTTGAACGAACTGACTGACGGTTCCTACGTGTTTGTGTGTCATTCCTGCATACACGCTTTGTTTTCCCTTGGTAACATCCCATGTTATTACTATGGTTTCAGACCTTAAATTACCCATGTGAAGATCACATCTTAACATTCATTTAAAGACAAGAGAGAAACACATATATATCTGAACTTTAACTAAGAGGTGGGGTTAAAAAAAAAACAAAAAAAACTGGAATGTCCACAGAGTAAGTGATGTGTTCATCGCCGTTTCACAGCACACTGCTGCTGTCCCTCATTCCTCCAGCTCATCATGACACTTGCGTTTTGACCGAATAGACTGAAGCCCGTTGCCTGGGTAATCCCAGATTTCCTATGGCACTGCTCTAATCTTAGCAGAAGGCTTAACTAATAGCTTTCTTTTCAAATGATCGCTTTGCTACACGACTTCAGAAGAAAGCAGGGAGCGTGAAATTCAATTACGGCGCACACGCTCGACAGCCCTATCCAGAGCTGTCCACTTTAATCCCTCCTTTACTCTGAAAGATTCTTTCAGCCGGACCTCATCTCCCAGAACTTGTGTTGTGTTGTGTTTCCCCGTACGTCCTGCGTTGACCAGGTACAGGCCTGCTCTGAACCAACAGCTCTAATAACAGAAGTCCATCGTAGGACTAAATCATATGGAATTAAAATTTTCTTCCATTCACAACCATAAAAAAAAAAGCTGTCAAATTTAAAATATATTGATGTTCAGATAAACAATATATATACGTCTCACAACAAATGATCCCAGGCCGACACCAAGCATTTGGAATCCCCCTCTGCTTGAGTCATTCTAAAACTATTAAAACAATAACGCTACATCTCTTTAATGTATTGGAAATATCTGGTTCTCATTAAGAACTTAAATTAGCATTCAACATCATCCATTTTGAGGTCTTATAGATGTGAATGTGGCATTATATTTGGAATAAAGACACTTCCATCCATCCATCCATCCAACCATCCATCCAACCATCCATCAATCCACCCACCCACCCATCTTCTGTTGACCGCCTCTTATCTGGAGTAAAGACACATGAATTAAATTATCCATCTTTCCATCCATCCATCATCTATCCATCAATTTTCTGTTAATCGCCACTTCATCCCACTTGGGGTTGTGGAGGTACTGACACCTTTTCCAGCAGTCACTGGGGGAAAGGTCAGATAGTTCCTGAACAGGTCACAGGACAACACACGTCATTCATTCACACACTGATACTGAGGGACAATTTAGATTCTCGGGGCATCCGAACATGCAGTTGTTTGGAAAGAAAATATATTTTTCTATGAATGTAAAATGGAAAGTAAAATAAGAACTGATTGACGTCACCATATGAGCTGTTTGCAGTTTATAATCCATCTTTAACACTGTTCATGTCGAGATTTTCAAAGCCAATTCTTCAATTAAATTGCAATAAAACTATCTTTGGCCTTGATAGGTGATTGTGAGTCACTTTGGCTTTGGATGAATAATATAAGCATAAAAGAGCCAATTAACCTCTATCACTATCCCAAACATTCAGTTTGGGAAATTACCAAGTCTGACAGGAAAGGAAACATTTTTAAAAAATGAAATAAACAGTAAAACAGGGCATTGTCCGAATTCCAAATTTCTCAGTTTTGAAAGGCCTAAAAAGAGGTCAATATGGTAATAATTATTATTTTACTAATAGTTGCTAACCTAAAGAATTTTCCTACAACAGTAATTCTGAAATACAAGTTTGCTTTAGAAATCTGAAGGACTTCAACAACTGAAGTAAACTCGAAATGATTGGTCACTGCCCCTTCATTCACTGCCAACAAATACGACTGAGAGTCGTACTTACGACAATGGATCTAGGTTCAGGGTCTGCAGCTGGACAGATTTGAGGTGGGCCACCACCAGAATGGACCAGCAGTCCGCCAAGAAATGCAGGGGAGGTTTCCTGGACTGGGAACACATTATCCCATAGCCATTTCTCCCAGCTCCAGCCCCCACAAGAGAACGAGAGACAGAGGAGGAGATCACATGGTGTTCCTATACTAAAATACCTCCACTTAGCTCCAAGTGCTCCACTGCTTAGCCTCGCTGCTGCTGGATCTTCTCTCTCCTTCTTTGTCCAAATCTGACCCGCTGGCTCAGGCTCTTGGTCATTGCCTTGGACTTTCAGTCTGACTTCACTCCTGCCTCTTCCTCACTCCCTTACAGATTCAGAGACGCTTCTTTTCTTCTTGTCCCTGTGTGAGTCGCAGTGGGGTCGACTGGAAGCTGCAGTTGCGGTCTGGCCCCACTTCATAGATGCGCAAAGAGTAATGACATCATAATCTGATTTGTACAACAAATTGTTGAATGGCGACCATGTTCCCTGGGAGTCATTTTGGTACAGGCCCCAACATTTGACAATATGAGTGAAAACACACCTCGGCAGACTTTCCTGAGGTGGTTCACACAAATTTGAAAAGGACTGACTCAGTTTATAAGGGACATTATTATTATTCCCTTATTGGACGCGCTGCTAATATGGGTAGATAAATGTATGGGAAATCCCATGCTTTCTGTCTCAGCAGACAGTGATTGTGTCAGGAGGGCTGAGAGGCTGGGGACCCACAAATCAGTTCTGCGACTATCACCCCTCTTAATCCAACTTGTTGTCCAGCAGCTCCATGTGAACTTTCACACTGTCTGTTTACATGGCTCTTTGAGTCTTTTGGCTCATCGAATTATCTCACTTAAGATTATGCGACGGCCAAGAAATGATTTTAAGAGAAACACGCACAAAAAGTAAACACGGTGCTTTTGGACAGAAGCTAATATGTGGGACTTGCTGGAGTAGGGGTAGAGAAGAGCGAAATTAAAATAGCAGCTCAGACTAAGGGGAAAGCCCCTGTAAATTCTGGGACAGTGACCGCAGATCCCGTCTGATGGATGCACAGATGGAGTAGTGAGCAGTCCTTTCAGTAGTAGCGTTGAATGATGGACTTTTTGGCAACAATATACAACATTTTTTTGCTAGTTCTGTTTGGAGCATTGAAGATGGGAAACGAGCTTGTTCCATGTTCACGAGGGTTCCTGAGGGAGGAGAGGACCTGAGGGAGGAGATTCTGCCAAAGTGCCATTTTATTGGCACAGCAGTGGCGAAACCTATACCATAACCCTATACCATCTAAGTCCTGCTTAAGTGGCACTGTTTCTAACGAAAGGAAATGATGAGTAAAAGGCTGAGGGGAAAAAATGTGAAGACAGACCTTCACCAAGAGAGATAAAAGCAGTGTTGTAATGTATTTGTGTCCTTTATTACATCATCTATTGCTGTAAAACTGAAAACATTTAACCTCTGATGTCATTCTCTTTGAATAAATGCCTGTTTTTAAAAAAAAAACAATTCTCTGATATTTACTGTTCGATTTTATAATCAGCTTGTTTCTGCTTCAGGATTTTCAGTAAGATGTCTTTTAAACCCAGTCAAATAACTGCCAAAAATAATTTCATGCGCAAACCCAAGGGCAAATTTAATGATAATTACTTATTCAAATCACTGTCTAGGTGTCCAAAGAACAACTGGTTCTTGTTTTTCCCTTGCATATTATTGCTGGTGTATAACCCTATCTTCTTTAAGATCAAGGTTTTAACTGACCGACAAATTTACATACGGGTTCTTTTTTTTTTTTTTTTTGCAACATTTGATGATGCCTACAGACTTATTAAACTGTCAAGAATTCCTACACTGGGCAAAGCCAGCCCCTTGTCATCAAGTCCCCCTTGATTTCATTCGATACAAACATTTTAAACAGCTGTACGGCAGTTTGACCACGGATCATTAAGCAGTGAGTATCATGGACGATGAATTATGCTCCCATTTATATTGTAAAAGCAAACATATTTGATTTAATGTCTAATTGCAAATACTTTGTGTAGTTTTAGCTGTGCTGTAAACAAAATGAAATGCTACAGTGCATCTCTTCTCATGGCAACAGCATCAAAATACTGTTGCTACTTTTTTTTTAATGAGAGTACGTTATCTGATTATTCCCACAAGCTGCAGAGAACACATTTAGAACAAATGCAATGACATGAACATATGTTGTGAGAAAAAGCGAAGGGGAATAACCCTGAAATACAGGAGCTGAAATAAAAAATGAAATCAGTTCTGAGCAGCCATCTTAGTCTTTTTTTATTTAAAAAAAAAATGCTGGTAATGCCATGTGCAGCTGGCAGTACATAAACAAACATGGTGCCCTTTTCTGAGCTATGAATCATAAGTAAGGGGAAGTTTGCAGACAGAGAGGCCCTTGTGAATGCAATCATGTGGATATAGCTCTGCTCATGTCAGGCTGTGTGGGAAAAACAAAGAGGGGCAGGCCGAGTCACATGGGTCGTCCTGCTCCCAAAGACACGATTTTCTCTCCTCCTCTCAATAGCTCACTCAGTCCTTATGTCATTGTCAGGCCCACCCTCACTCCTGTCCTTCAGCCTGACACACACATACTGTACACACAATAACTGAAGTTGTGATAGTGCTGAAGTAGAATCAACACAATATCAATCTATATACATATCTCTATATATTTTATATATCTATACAGATATGTGATGGTGTTTACATAAAATTGATCAAACTATGACTGTTCATGAGCTGTTTTACAAGGAAAAATCAAGAAAAATCTGTCTAAACAAATAAACAATTTAATACCTCAACAAATAAAGAAGGAAGGAAGGTCACTAGGGGCACTTTACACCTGTTAAACAACCACTCTGTTTTCTGAGGCCAACAGGAAAAGGTCTTGAAATAGCTTTCCCATGAGTCCCGAGTCTAAAATAAAATCAGGGGCTGGTGGGAGCCACCCACTCTACTACTGCAACCCTGTCATGGGAACCACGCTGTGGAAGTATAAGTAGAGTAAATGAAACATTCATTACAAAATTCTGTTTTTACATAGCTAACACTCCGAATGCAAATGCTCATTTATCTTGGACAAATGATGAATATACAAGATGATGGAGGCTGCTTCTGTGTGTGTGTGTGTGTGTGTGTGTGTGTGTGTGTGTGTGTGTGTGTGTGTGTATGTGTGTGTGTGTGTGTGTGTGTGTTTGTGTGTGTGTGTCTGTGTGTGTGTGTGTTTGTTTGTGTGTGTGTGTGTGTGATCTGGGTTGAGCATGTGCTAGCGGCGATGCCACGCTGGCTCGTCTCAGTAAAAAGGATAACAGAATCACAAAAAACAAAACAAAACAAAAAAACAGGAGTGAAGAAACAATAAATCCTGTAAACAACAACAAGGCATGTAAGTAATTATTTTCAAAGTAAACACGCTTGTGCGCAAGGAAAACATTTACATTCAATGTAGCACAAAGAAGCGTTTATTAAAAGAAAACATTAATGCCTCACAACTTACAAAGCTGAAGCATCGCTGAAAAGCCAAACATTCTATATCCGGCAGAGAAAAGAAAGGATTCCACTGAAATGAATGTGGATTTTTAGGGGCGACGGAGCAGAATCGGCTTAACTGAAGCACACCAACCAGCACCGTTCACCTTTTCTCTGCTTCATTCTCAGACTACGCTCTATTTTAGGGACCTCTATGACTCCGTCTTGGCCACATCTCCCTTTTTCCACTGGAGGAAAAAAAAGGTTATTCATAATCCTCCCAATAAGTCAGCACTGTTTGTCTTGTGTGATAAAGCAAAGGGAGCATTCGCAATCTAAAGTTGCATTCTTCAGAAGTGAATGGCTTTGTCAGGTGGAGTAATGCAGGGAGGCTGTTTACACGGGGACAGCTCAGAGATTCAAAGAGGAGACAACACTCCTGGATTCTCCCCCACCCAAGAGAAATGCTCGGTGGGTGGGCAATGGCAGCATTTCACCCGCTCGTGTACTGCGATTGACGACCTAGAAGAATGAAAGCCTCTGAGGAATTGACAGATTTCAAGCCAAATAGTCCTTTTTTTATATATATATATTTTTTTTTCTCACTGTTACTTTCTTGACTTAAGAGTCTGACACTTTTAAAAGGTAAACTAGAATATTAAACAGATATTATCTTCAAACTAAAAGCAGAAAACTGCTGGGAAGGAAACAGCCTTAAATCTCTTGTTTAGTATAGGTCAGGATCACTGGGGTCATTGGACATGACCTAAGATTGGATACCACTGTTTTCCTGTCCTAAAATAATCTAAAACACAAGTTCAAGTCAGGTAAAGTGACACCAGGGCTTTACACCACACAATATTTCAAAAGCTCACCGAGCTTTTTCACCGAGGGGCCACATCAGCCCTCGGTAAGGGTTGCCCTCAAAGGGCTGCATGTAATGGTAAGACAGAGTAAATGTAAACAAATGCAATGTAAAATAAATGTAACTACTCTTTAATGTTAAATAACTCTGAATTTGTTACTTATTCAAATTACAAATATTAAATAAAAGCTTTTTCATAGATGTAAAAAATGTATGTTTAATAGTTGCTCTGTTATAACATAAGTCATTTTAAATTGTCAGGTTAAGAAACCCACATTACGCCATCAATGAATGATCAAACTATCCAAGTGAATAAAGAAGAATATCCAACACTAACACTAACTGACATTAACTTTATTTAAAATCTTTTTCGTCACAGTTTGGGGCAGAATAACAGAATAAGTACGATCAACAATTCTGAGCTGCTAAAAAACATGTGACAGATGTAACATTTTACAAAAATAAATGGCTGCGCACAGCCTTATGGATTTGTCTGCAT
The DNA here is from genome assembly GCA_016586285.1 of Arothron firmamentum. Taxonomy (NCBI): domain Eukaryota; kingdom Metazoa; phylum Chordata; class Actinopteri; order Tetraodontiformes; family Tetraodontidae; genus Arothron; species Arothron firmamentum. Next base: position 7,067 of record BJFM01002558.1, read on the forward strand.
AAACACATGAACCAGTAAACACTAAAAACATACATACATATAAAATAGAATATGTAATAAACTCAAAAATAACAAAATCAGGGTTATCTCAATTCACAACTATATTGGTCAGGTTTTTAGGTGAAGTTGATGAGGAGATGCTGCCTGTCCTTGAACACACCAAGTGGATCCCCTCTCCACCATCCTCATCCCTTGATCATGTTCTTAAAATAACAAAAACAAAACAAAAGACAAGCCCATCATTGAATTATATACAGTTTAAATATTATTAGTTTCTTCTAGGTTGAAATACATTATGTTTTAATTTTTAAAAATGCTTACTTATTCGTTCTCTAGACGGATGTCTGACATCTTTTTCTGTGAGCAGTGTGTCAGTGTCTGGTTTTAGGTCTTGCATGGAGGCAGTCCGTAGAACAGCGTGAAGGTTGTCATCAGTGATGTGTGCTCCTGCTCACAGCATGCACCGCTTAAAAAACATCTTGTTGAAGCTCGGGCGATTTCTTCAGCCAAAATAAAGCTGGCTTTCACTGCCGCAGTGTTTTTCGTTGTGCCTTTTGTGAGCACATTCTGCTGCAATCATAGTCTTCCTTTTAATTTTTGGAGAATTTTTTGTTTTTCTAAAAGGCTAACTTTGGCGTGTTTGGTGTCAAATTGCCGACATAAATTGTACTCTTTGTTAACCGACACTGCCTCGAAACACAAAAGACATATTGGTTTTTTGTCCTTGAAGCAACAACATGTATTCGCCTTCCCATCTTTCTTGAAACAACCTTCCATCTGCATCAACGTTTCTCTTCCTGGACATGTTGCCATTATTTGTATTTCTCAATTCTATCTGTTGAAAATCGCATTGATGAGGATACGCTGCAACCTGGTGCAATGCCGTCACTTCCTCACTTGCGCAAAGTCACGAGAATTGTGGGAAATTTATTTTATGGTCAATGTATGCTTTCTACTCATTTTAGCACAATCAGACCTTTTAGGTTCTCGCAGGCCACATTTAATGACGTAGCGGGCCACATCTTTCCCGCGGACCTTGAGTTTGACACATGTGGTCTAGATCAATGGTCCCCAACCATGTGTCAGGCTGCCGCCGCCGCCCAAGAAATACAGTTGTTAATTATTTCCGATGTATTTGTTATCTGAGTCTGAACAATCTTTTATTTTGAAAAATTAGCAGATTCTCTAATAAAGTTGCATAGGAGTGGATTCACGTTTATTATTATATTTGCAATATAAACAATCTACGTACCCCCCCCGGTCCACAGTAAAATTGTCAAGCGTTGACCGGTCCATGGTGATAAAAAGGTTGGGGACCACTGGTCTAGTTGATCCAGAAACAATGACATTTTTTACTTCGGGATGGACGAAAGGTGAACCGGTAAACCATCCTGTGGGCCCATTAATTAAAATGTGGCCTTCATTTTTGGTGTGTTCGCTGAACTGATGAGGAAGAGAAGGACTGGACTTATGCTGTGTTGACTTTTTATGTTGTGTTGTGTTGTGTTGTGTTGTGTTGTGTTGTGTTGTGTTGTGTTGTGTTGTGTTGTGTTGTGTTGTGTTGCGCTGACTGAGATGGGGGTCACCTGCCAGCAGAGTGATAAATTTCTCCGCGGAGCCTCTCTCTGACTGAGCTCAACTTCTGCTTGAATTTGTCCTTCAGTGGGGAATTTACAGGCATCAAGCTGAAACACTTTGTTCTCCACTCAACCTCCTGTCCCTGAGTTCTGCCGCGGCTTAGACAAGCCCCCATTCTGCCATCTGAACTTCATTATTCTGCTTGTTTATGACTCTATATCTTGTCTTGTTTTTGACATAATTCATAGATCCCAAAGTCAGGCTTGGGCCTGTGATTAGGAGCTGACTGGATTATCAGGTAAAAAAAAATAAAAAAAAATTGTGCTCTTATTATTATATCCTCTTTTACAAGGGCTTCTATCCAGGAAACATTTGTATTTTAAAGGTTCATTGAACATCGATGAGAAGCTCAATGAAAGTCTTTGTACTTTTGCACTTCATTGATATTTATCAAAAGAACATTCCTGCATTTATGAGTCAAATTCAACTTATCGATTCTTTACTGTACTGACATATAATGGTGTGAAACTCCAGGAGAAGCTGTGAGCTCATGAAATCTGCCATTTTTTTCAAAATGTGTTTTTGAAATGCTCTCTCACGAACTTGTCCTTGTTCAGTCTAGATCTTTAGGAACAGCCGTTTGACCTCTCCAAGTTCACCTTTGACCCAAAGGAAGTCGTAAAAGAAGAGTAAGATGTTGTCATTAGAAGGCATGAACTGATCAGTGGTGATGAAACAATGATGGCGTGAGAGCCAATGTGCCCTCAAACTGACCCCACAGTGGATAGTAACTAACATCTAGTTTTCCGTCTGTTCATTCATACGTCCTTCCATTCGATTTCAATTAACTGCTGCTTATTTCTGATTATGTCACACAGATGCTGGAATCAAGAGCCATCATCCAATCAAATTTCAGACTTTTAACATTTGAATTTTTCAGGATTCAGGCCTTTATTTTGAAACCTGCAATCTTTTGTTTTTCATTATTGCTTTCCTGTATAACAACTTAATAATTAGAACTGAAATGTGTGTGTCGTGCGACTGTGGGTGTGTGATTGTTTTGTGTGCGGGTTTCATTTGGCACACGTACAGTGCTTATCACTCGGCCATCATTCCGTAAAGCACAAATCCACGTATGCAAACCAGAGGGATGTTTGAGTGACACTAGTTCAATGTTACGGTTTGAAAACGTGTCAAAGTTTGACAGTAAAAAGGTCCTCCGTCCTCACACAGACAACAGACACACCATCCAGAAGGTAACACACCGCAGGCCTGCAGAATCGCTACTGAGAGTCTGCAGCAGCTCCTGCAGATTGATATGTATTATGGTATTTTGGGAGGGAACTTTTATGGGGTGGAAAAATGTACATACTGGTAGTCAGTTTTCACAAGGGCCTGAAATATTTTAAATCCCTGCAGACTAGTTGTAAATTCATCATTCATAGACATTATACAAGTGTCCAGGCTCTTAATGCTAACCCTGCATACAGGAATATTTTTACAAAAAATATGAAAAAATACATAAAATAGGCTTCTTTTGTCAAACAGCCAATTTGCAAGAACATTATACAAAAAAAAAAGAAGAAGATAATACCACAACAAAAGAGCATGCCATGCTCAAAGAGCCAACAATTGAACAAGGTTTCGTCAACTACAAAGTATGTAATGTATTCCGGAACAAAATAGGAAATTTGTAAAAGTAAGTTCCGACCATTTGCATGGTTTCTTAAAATCCATTCAGTAGTAACACAGAAAGAAGCCAATCACCAATCCAACTATTACTCCGGCAACTGCTTGAACTTGACCACAGGTAGAAAAAAATGCTTGGAATAAGTACAAAAAGAGAATAAATTCCTACAGCTTACAGAAATGGGATTGTTACGACTATTACTTTTTGCAAAAACTATCAAACCAACAAAAGACACAAACACACACACACACGCATGCACGCACGCACGCACGCATGCACACAAAAACCACTTTGTACTTCCGCTAGCATGAAAAAGACAGTACTGAGATGAGATCATGTCTTTTATGTTTATCTGACTTGAATTCATATCTTTACAAGAACTCCCATTCAATCCCAGAATTTCTTTAATGCAACCTACCTACGTGTGACACACACACACACACACACACACACACACACACACACACACACACACACACACACACACACACACACATCCTTGGCAAAGTATGATGCCAGTGGCTGCCTGTGTGCTGAGTTGTGGACCAACGGCACCAATTTGTACTTCCATCTTTGTGAGGACTTTCTTTTACATAATGCATGTGTAAGCCCTACCCCTACCTAACTATTACAACAAAATGTCTGACCCCTAACGTTAACCTAAAGCCAATTCTGACCTTGACCTTAACCCCTCAAAAAGCCCTTTCAAGTTGTGAGGTCTGGCCAAAATATCCTCATATATCAAATATCCTTGAAATCATTTTCACAAGTCAGACATTGGAGAAAGCCTACCTGCACTCTGATCCTCTAGTTATTCACTGCATTCCTGGCTGACACTTCAGGTTGATTTTGAGCTGTTAGTGAGGCAAAAATATTAACATTAACAGTGGCCACAATTTGAAAACTGCCCACATTCAAGTTGAGTGAAGATTTGACTTAGGAGCAAAAAACACCTCTGCTTCTTACATGTTTGAGCATTTAGCTCCTTTTCGTGTCTTTAAACACCAATGTAAGACATTTACCCACATGCTTTCCTCATGCATGTCCTCTCTGTCCTCTCAACAGAATGATGAACAGATCAGATAAATCTCCCCATTAGCTCAAGTGTCTGAGATGAACTAAAGTCTTGGGGTTTTATATAAAATCACCTCTGTTGTCAAGCGCAATAACAACCTTATTTTCTGATGTTTTTATATTGTTGAGTCACAGAAACAACGCTGGCCCGTGAAGTTTAATAGCTCCTATGAATATTTTTTTTCCCACGTGATAAGACAAAAAGCTTTACAAGGAAATGACGTAGACGTGAAATCATACGATTTCTTGATAAAATAATGCAGTTCCCTGGAGGTAACAGCCAACCACAACAGTAACATCTTTTGCATAATCTCTTTTGGATCCTAGAAGCACTACAGACATCTTTTCAGGGCAGAATAGCCAATGATTGTTTATTATCCCAAGTAAGAACAGTGATGCTCGAGACTGATTTGTTGTGTTGGAATCGTGCACGTCATTTTCCCATTGAGTGATGACCTTGTGTAACATCTGCTTTAGATACAGAAAACAAGGGCAGCAAAAGAATTCACAGATTTGTCCATGTTCATTCATCCACACCATTGCTCATCCTTGACAGTTTTACTTTGGTCTTTTTCACCCCTGTTATTTTGATCTACAGCGTATATGCAGAGGAATCAAAGAGAGCAAAAGACCTTTTGCCCTCTTCTGACTCTATTAGAGGCACATTTTGTATCTAAACATCACAAGTCTCCGGCTACAGTTGAATAATGTTATTGTTGGAATTTCGCTCAGAGGACGCTTGCTGTCTCGCCATTATATGAATAGTCGATGTGTGTTTTGTGTTATACACCTTTTATAAATCAAAGGAGTTTGACTTTTTTAAAATATGATAATCAACTCACAAACAGTTTAAATCATTTTGGTATTTTTCATTCTCCTTGGGTCCACTCGCTACATTTTTCCACAGCTTGCTGGCAGCTACTATTTAGGCAAAGAATGAGCAAACAGGTTTACATGTTAGCAAGTAAAAAAAAAAAATAAATAAAAAA